>VOMN01043179.1:0-26775 GCA_014899125.1 Orchestia grillus
TCAATAAAAAACCCAGTGGATGTCTCCAAATATTAACCTTCTATATGGATTCTGGGCGTCCCTTATTTTAATAAATAACCTTTAACCCTTTGCGGCACACATGTAATTATTCATATTTGATCAAACCTTGTCAAGCGCGTTGTTTGCGTCTAAATAAAGCTATTGCATCGATGTGTTGGTGGGCTGGTGTTCCAAGAGATTCTCAAATAGTCCTAGAGCTGGAACAATATGGGTAGAAGTGTAGCATTCGGAAAATGTTGACCGTGGCTCAGATGCCCTGAACTGTTCAAACGGTCAACATGGAATGTCGTGGATGAGGCGGTGATATTCCGCCTTATAGCGAAGGAATTTTAGGCTCAATTTTCTATTTCCTAATACAATTAAATTTCATTAGAAAACTGTTTCGCACAGAAAACGCTGAAAGCACTTCATGAGTAATATTTTGTTTTAACGTTAACGTGGAGTCAGGTATGTTCCAAAACAGTGCATTTTCAGGAACTAACAATCTGCACTACCTAATTTTAGTTACTACCTGAGGAAAAATTCCACTCTAGGAGGCACAATCTTTTTGTTATACTATGGGACAATTTTCGTTCGTTGCCGAATCTTTGTGATTTTCCATAAATTTACCGAAAACATAAGTACTTGTTTGTCTCGTCTATATTCATTGCAACTTTTTTCCGGCAGTTTTCCTTTGTTGCCTTCCCCTTTTCTTCTTTTCCATTTTTTCGAATAGAAAGAATGAAGAACAGTGAGGAGAAGTAGTCACCATTTATTCAGTATTGATACACGCACGCCAAATCCTTAATAGATACAAATGTACACACAGCTTATTCGTATTACTATCATCCGTGGGAGTCAGTGGGGAGGAACATTCCTTAGGAACATGCATTAGGAATCGCGACATAAACTGAAAACAAAAATTTATGTGAGTTGCAACAAATACTACGAAGAAACTGTACTTTTCATACTGGCATAAACTAAGTATACTGTCCTTCCGTATTTTAAAGCTTCAGCTGATGAAAAGATGAAACCAGAGAATGCCAAATTTATTACAGGAAAGGTATCAAGCAGGTGAAAAAAGTTAAGACTTCATAAAACGAAGGCATAGTCTTCGAGATAATGTATTTAGTTTGAACATTTTGTCTGCATTTCGAGTCACTTCCCGTAAAGTACGTGAAGTAATTTCAGCTATTCGAAAATCATCCAAATCAATGAATGAATTTTAATTTCCTTCTTTTATTTGTGCGAATGAAGAACGTAAAATATTTTTAGCGACGGAACATCTGCATGATGTCACTAAAATGCCATTGAATGTAGTTTGTGGAAGGGATATTCGAAGAAAGAAAAAGCAATGCAGATTTTATTGTTTGTGTCATCGAACATTTTACCTACCAAAATAATACAACTTTTTCAAAAACACATATGAGAAAAAACATTAGAATGATGGAAATGTGAGGTAATTTTCAAATCATACTAGTTAATTCAAGCGCCTTAAAGCTACTTTGCACATCTATGACTAAATGTACACATGTGTAAACTTCATGGAGGAGCACACGCTTTCCCCAGGTACTCAATTTGAACAAGAGCACACACACTGGCCCATCCATAACGTCACCGTTCCATTTAAAGGCCGACTTTCTTATTTAATTAGGAGTTTCATGCCCGAAGATGCTTCTGCAACTCTCTTGTTTCGATTACACCTATTTTTCACTAAGTCTGTACAAAGCTAAAATTCACATTTTTCCTATAGAAACATCTACTATGAATTGTAGAAATAACTTATGATAACGAATATTTACAAGTCTCCTGGCGGTTATTTACAAAGACATAATTCGTAGGAACGTTTAGATCTGGAGCGGCTCCCGAATCCACGGCGCCTTGCAGCGGCTCCCGAAAGCGGCTCCCGAATTCACGGCGCTCCCGAAAGCCTTTGTTATCGATGAACACTCGCTCGAGTTGTGTTGTGGTGACGTCTAGGCAGCGGTGAGAAAAACTGCTGCAGCAGTGATCGTAATTAAAATGAACCAATTTCCGCACCTTAAAATGCAAGGATCGACCAACACTTGAAGAATGATAATATAAATAGGATGGTATAATGATATTGATGGGATTAAAGCAACTGTAAATGTAGGGTTATGCAACACGGAGGGGTGAAAATGCACTTCCAAGCACAATCAATCCTCTTAGAGACACTCAAGCCTCATTATTTTCTTCTACTTTAGTAGAATGGAAAATCTTCCTTGATGTTTTGCAACACATTTGGACAATAATCGGAAACTGAAACAACTATTTGTGTTGTTTTCATACACGGCGGCTAGTTGACCAACTTGCACGCACCAAAGCGCGTAATCGCTTCACTCCGACGGCCCTAGGGTGTCCAAAAAATGGTAAAAATACTCGTACATATTACAGCCTGAAGTATTTATTAAATACGCGGCATGCTGCGTTTGTTAAAAGGAGCATCCAGAATGCCAACGAAAACTGCACGTAACAAGCGGTAATTATATTTTTCGAGTAACGATGTATATTGTTTTCATTCATCAGTTGGTGCTGTGTAGTCAGATCTGATTTTGAAAACGAACGGGGATTCGAAAATAAAATCGATGGTAGTACTAGCAAATACATGTTTCAATTTTACAATGATCTGAAGTCTTTCAAAACCAAAATAGGTAAATTTGGTAATGAATAAAAAATTAGAGTGTTTGCATAAGCCTTTAATTTATATTGTGGTATTGAAGTGTCGCCTCTCTTACAGATCTATATTGATTTGGAATCTAATCTAGCTGATTATATACAGGTAATAATACACTGATACTACATTTATAGTACATAAATTATAATACGCCAGTAATATTCTATGAAAAATTTGCGTAAGGAGTCTGTCCATGTTCTGTTTCTCACAAGGGCAGGTATATTTTCTAGCAGATGCTGTCCATGTAGAAGATTTCATTTCAACTGTCCTTTCGATTTCTTTACCATTTCGCCCATTTCTCGCTACCAATAAATTCCTTAATACGAAAAAAAATAATTTCTCGGCAAACATTGTGGCGATCACATTGAACATGTACGAAGTTGAGATTTCTTTCGCACTTCATGAAGCTTCTTTCAAAAGTTTGATGCAATCTTACTCAGAATTTTTTTTAGGTTACGTTTGCTGTGGGAATTTTCTTTATTTAGTGGCGGGCCACGAGCGCCGCCCCTGAACGGTGCGGGGCTGCGTCGAGGCAAACTCGCAAATGAAGGAAACATTTATTGCACGAAATGAATTCTCGCAAACTAGAGACTTGTCGAAGGAAAAATATAACATGAAAAGCAAATGTGAGTAACAAGGGTTGGTAGATTCTCACGTTGATTTTATGAATGGCGCACAACTCGCGGAAATTAAGTACGGAGTAACTCACTGATTCAACATTTCCCCTAAGACGGAAATGATGCCAGCAGTTCATTAAAAAATACAATGCAATGTGTAAAAAAGTTTGAAATCAACAGAACCCTTCGTATTTAGCGGCACCAAATTCAGAACCCAATGGGGATCTGAGCAACGTCAATTCATAGAAACTGTAGAACATTATAAGAACATCACAAAAATTGTAAAAAATTAAGTAAGCAAAAAAAAATAGTGTAATAGTTTTCGGTCGAACCAATTTCGTATGATTTTCATTTTGATGCTCTTAACCTCCCACTGTATAAAAAGTTTTTCGCGTATTCCTAATTTAATTTTAAGTAAGAAATCAAGACTGATCTACATCATGCACAACAAATACCCACAACGCAATTTCCTAAGCAGAACTTATCATTTGCCACACCAACGATGTACTAACCCAAATATTCAGTCGAACGTAACGAATCCCTCACTTCAAATCAGTAATATCGAAACGAGGATAATTTTCGGGCTGTCTAGAAATAATCTTCGAACATTCGAGTTGATTTACTGAAATTCACGGTGACTGACCGATAATCATGATGATCTATAAAAATTTACTGTGATTTAAGGAAATTCACAGTGATTAACGAAAATTCACTGTGATTTATAGTTATTCCAGGTGATCTCGGGCCGATGACAGGCCTGGTCTTCCACTGATGAGGCGCTCAGGCGGTGCAGTTGAATAGCATCGATTTGCTGAAGAAGAGAGAAGCAGCAGCCTCTGGAAGAGAACAATAATTCCACGTTAGCCAATAAATATGATCAACAACACCATGTTTTATATGCTACCTGGAAAAAGTATCAGAGTTGAGATATATAGAGCTGGATATTTTTAATAAATATAAAGCTTGATATTTTTTCGTTGAACTCTCGTCAATAGTCAAGTAAAGATCGAATTGAATGTAATCATATACGAAAAGGGATTTTTTTTATCATTTAACAACTGTCAGTGTACTTTCTACCAGCAAAGGACTTTCAAAATCTTTCTGTTTTCGGTGACCAACTGTAGTACTTTTGAAAACTACGAAAACTTTGCTCTACGTTAGTGAAAGTAGACGTATTTTACTAGGAAAATGATGAGACCAATGTACTTTTTGCGTTTCAGAATCACAGAGCTACGACCTACATTCATTAAAATCAAAATGCATTCATGCTAGGAGCACCGCGTTTGCAAAAGCAAGTTAGCAATACAGATAATAGAGAAGAATATCTAAAAAAGATTCAACGGATATTTTTCGGGTCTCAGCTCACTATCAACATAACATTGGTTGTGCAACGTTCAATAAACATGTTTATGTTTATGCGAGAGAATTAAAAATTAATTGGGAACAGTAACTTAAGAAATTAACGAAAAATTCTAATTTTCATGTACCGTTTTAATTCGCGGTTTTCAATACATTGTTAATTGTCTCTCCCTCCTAACCATGTTAATTGTGCTTCGCAGAACAATTATTGATAATGATTCAAGGCTCAACTGGTTCCTGCCCTCTGACATTAAAGCTCGAGCAAGCGATCGCTTTCACTGCATTTGAATAATAGAGAGAAAAAAACAAATATAGGAACAGACCTGCTCTCAGCAGCAACAAAAGTCCATATTGTATTAGGCCCCTTTTAAAGTCACTAATTTCATGCTATGAAAGAATCCGAATCTCGCTCAAAACCTTGATACGCTTCTATACGTTTCTAATGACTCAGCAAAAGCAAGGAGCGTTTAACCATTGTGTTGGATTAATTAAAATATTGAATATTTCCATCACTCGATATCCGGACAGTGGCATTGTGCTCATCAACTCCCAGATGCTACCATCTTTGGTCATAAAAGACTGAGATAATATACGGGTCTCTCATTCACGGACCGTTCTAAGGTTTTTCCACAAGATTTTTATTTTTTGTCTTCACGGCGATGATGACTGGCGGATAAATAGATATCGAAGACTAATGAAACGGATCGGTTTCAATCAAATTCACAATAAGATATCGATTACAGACACAAAATGGAGCATGACACGTTGAAAAATGATTCCTTCTATTTGAGGTGCCTTTAGTGATCGACAGTCAATTTCAGATCCTTTGACGATCTTATGAGAAGCTTTCGGAAGGTAGCCACTTCGAGGTCGCATGCACGTGTGAAGCTGCGTCACAAGAGGGCGTTAGTGACGCTGTTGTGAGAGTGACGCTGTTGTGAGAGTGTTAGTNAGAGTGACGCTGTTGTGAGAGCGTTAGTGACGCTGTTGTGAGAGTAACACTGTGATACGAGCGTTAGTGACGCTGTTGTGAGAGTGACACTATGATGCAAGCGTTAGTGACGCTGTTGTGAGAGTGTTAGTGACGCTGTTGTGAGAGCGTTAGTGACGCTGTTATGAGAGTGACATTATGATGCAAGCGTTAGTGACGCTGTTGTGAGAGCGTTAGTGACACAGTTGTGAGAGCGTTAGTGACGCTGTTATGAGAGTGACACTATGATTCAAGCGTTAGTGACGCTGTTGTGAGAGTGTTAGTGACGCTATTATGAGAGTGACGCTGTGATGAGAGCGTTAGTAACATTGTTATGAGAGTGAGACATAATGCCTGTTTAACTGTAATTGTATTTTAGATACCTATACAACATATTTGCAGAAGTGAAGACTTATGACCAGTCCCTTGTTTTACAACATTGTATGATAAATAAATCAGAGCTGAGATTTACGACGTATGAGACTAATGCTCAGAGAAAACTGCCAGTTTTAGATACATTGGCTGAAGTTTCAAATGGTTTTGACAAAATATTAGTGTTCACTAAGTCTTCCCATGCACGTGAACTATTCATTATAAATTTGATACCCGCTAAGTTTATAAGGAAGGAGTAATTACCACCCTGTCGAAAAGAGCTAGTAATGTATTCCGCAAAGTATACCTAGAGTCAAACGATTAATAATGAACAATTTTTTCCCTAATACTTTAGCCGACGATGAAATTAATAAATTTCCTAATCATATTTTCAGAAATGACTGTATTGATAGCCTTAATTCCTGTAATATCTATATATTTATAGAAATAAAACGCAACCTAACTACAAATTAGTTCAACGTATTTTCCAAGATACAAAATCATCCGTAAAACCGATTGATAACGAAATCAAAATCTGTTTGAATCATAAAAACCGTATAATTAGCAATCTCCTTGTGAAGCATAGCATTTCCATATGAGCGGTCATTAGTCTAGAAGAAGACAGTGCGGTAAATCAGTTCGCTAGTAGCAAGGGAAAATGTAAGTCTTTCACTTACTCCAGCCTCCTTCACTTGATCTCGATTGTCTGTGTGATAAACATGTGAGTTCCAGTGCAATAAACTGATGCTTTGTAATAGAATTTCAGGATCGTGTGATTTCATAATTTTAGAAATGTATTTATGAATTATGTTTTCATCTTTCCTTAGTTTCAATTTTAGTTGTACATTTTTCAATGTGATATTGAATTCTATTTGCACGCTTTTCAGCCTGAAGATGATGGACGACTATGATACATTGGAACGCAGCGTTTTATAGCTAAAGAAATAGTAGTTTTATTAAAGTAATTGGTCTCCAGCTGAGTGTTTTAACACGCAATGAACTGGAACGATTAGAATACGTTCTTAAAAGAACTTAAAGCGCGAAGTGTTCAGCAATACATCAATCAAAATCTGTGACTGATCCCTTCCCTGACAATAGAATTCCCTATCAGTAATTCTACATAAAATGCCTTGTCATAGCAACACAAAGAAACAATCAGAAAATTTTTCAAGTACCGACTTCATCGCTTATTTTCCAATAAATCCCTGCTTTCGTTATTCCACAGGCGCCGTGTAGAAGGCGCACCTAGAAAATATGATCCCGTCTCTTTCTTCCTTAAGGCACTTAGATTTTGCGAGCCCCTTGTATGTATGAGACGTGTGCAGACTTTTATGGTTGCTTCACTCGAACATTTATGGAGCGATGGAGACGCCCCCCCAGTTACGGATTTTGAAGCGTACGAGCGCGGTAATGTCCTTAGCGAACTGTTTGTCCCAACGCCGTGCTGACATCTCCTCCTTTTCCAAAGTTGTGCCAACATCCTTCTCTCGAACTCCTTACTATAGTCGTGCTCTCCAATGCCGCTCTAATTTCTTTCTTCAATTTCTTACTGACATCTTCATTTCCAATGTTGTTCTAAAATCTTCTTCTTCAGCACCATACTAAAGTCTTGTTCTGCAACCCAATATTAATGTGTTATTCTCCAACACCATACTGAAGTCTTGCTCTCCAAGATAACACTAATGTTATGTTCTCCAACACAACACTAATCTCTTGTTCTCCAATACAATACTAATGTCTTGTTCTCCAATACAATACTAATCTCTTGTTCTCCAACACAATACTAATGTCTTGTTCTCCAAGACAATGCTAATGTCTTGTTCTCCAACACATTACTAACGTTGTGTTCTCCAAAAAAATGCTAATCTCTTGTTCTCCAACACAATACTAACGTTGTGTTCTCCAACACAATACTAACGCAGTGTTCTCCAACACAATACTAACGTTATGTTCTCCAATACTATTCTAACGTTTAGTTCGCCAAACATTGAGAGAATACCGAGGAGTAAAGTGGGGAAATGATTAGAGTATTTCAGTCTATATAATGTTTAAGTCGAGCATACTTACTCGTACATACATGTAGATACACGTGTGTGATAATCTAAGCAACTATCATACGTATTATTCAAAGAATTATTTTCACAGTAGAAAATTACAAAACTAATAACTGATAGAATGCATGCTTCGTCGAAGCACACTGTGCTTTTCACATCATGGTAGTGAAATTTGAAACAACTCGAGGAATCATAAAAAGGAAATCCCATGGGGTACGAGAAATTTCAAGGTGTGCGATCACGCAATATTTTCAGGTGAGCAGCCACCGATCAATCCGGTCATGGAAAAGAGAAGTATCATGTTATGTGAATGTTGTTATGTATCATGTAAAGTAACTAAAGGTATGACATAACATCAACGTGAAATGTAACAAATTATGAACAGGAAGTGACAAACTGGTTCGAACGGTTTGAAAGATTTGAAATAGTTTCTAAAGCTGTTTCAAGATAACACTTCATTGGTTAGGAGGATTAGGTCGTTTACACTTTTACGCTCTGGTCAAAATGCTTCGGACAAACATCTTTGTAGTCAAATAGCTTCGGGCAAATATCTTTGCAGCCAAAGTCACATCCATCTAGATTTTAATTTCCGTATCGCTTCTGTATATTACTGACCGACCAAAAATGCAGATGTCAGAGCGTGAGCAATAAAGTTTTACACTTCGTACTTAAGAGCATATGTTAAAACTCAAATTTACCTGATTGTGTACGCTATCAATTTCAGTCTTCATGCAATTCTGAAAATACGGTGCACTAGATCCTAAGTCAGCGCGCGATCTTTTTCGAACACTAAGAGTGCGTAAAATGCTAAGCAGTGTAATTTCAAAACCCGAAAAAGATAACTGCTGTTCATTTCGAAGTTTAAAAATCATAGTTCAGGGCGACTCCGCAATTGTTTCACGCGAAGATCCACCATTCTTGCCGAGTGAAAGCCCGTCATTTTAAGCTAGAAAAGCTCGGGGGGCGATTACCTCGGACGGAAACGAGCGCAGTGTGTCGAAGGTTACCGTACCGTTTAGCTCTAAACTGCGCCGTCCTTTGTCTCTTTTACAATTTTAAGGCCGCTAAAGACGCTCTCGAGAACCTCTCGCCGGTCCCGCCATTTTGAGGAGGTGCGCCGCAATGACACAGGTAAGCAATTAGTGACACTCAGGTGCACGCAGCACCGGCTTGCTGGAGCGTTCGTTGCTCCTGGTGGTGGTGGCGGTAGTGGTGGTGGTGGTGGGAATATTGGTGGAGTGGTAAGTGGTTGCAGGCTTTGATGATAGTTCAGATGTGGGAGAATATTATGGTGTTGTCGGTTGTTGCAGAGCAGGTGATAGTGCTGTAAGATGGTGAAGTGTATCGTTAGTGTTAAAATTTATACAGTGACTAGTCGTAACAATGAGCTGGAAAATATATGTAGAAAAAGGATTCCCATGTATTGTAGTCTGAGGGACTCATTTGTTGCTTTAGTAGCGTTAGAGAAAATTTTTATACCCAGGCGATGTGTCACGTCATTTCACCAAGAGCAGCACATTACTTTATCAGTTCGGGAGGTACGAAGAAATTATTCCCACAATAAACAATACTGAAACGTAAGTGTTAACAAACCAATAAAGTGCCTTCAATCGGGCACTCGGTGCACAATTACTCCTATTTAAGAACGAGGAGTTCAAAGAACGGCAAGCTGAAATAAACCACTGCTGAACTACCAATATTAAAACAAAACTGTCATCATGACCTCATTTTTAGTGCATTTTTGAGGTTGTAAAGACGCCACTCTATGGCAAAAAAAGTTGAAATTGCGGGGAACAAAATTACCTTAAGTTTTGTCCGTCCTCCAGCAATCCAAAAGGTTATCCCGGCAAAATCAGAAGACGATTTCGAGGATGAGTCGCAGAAAATTGCTAGAATTTCTGACATCGTCGCAAAAATCTACCGTCTAATCGTGATTTAACGACGACGTTTTAAAAGCCCACTGATTATTGACTGAAACCTCCGCGTGTTAGAAAGGAAAAAGTGTAAAATTTAAGAGACTAAAACCACGTGACTCAAAAATCTTTCCCTCGAAGTACCGCAAAATTTCCCTCGAAGAACGGAAAGAAAAGGCAACGAGGTTCTTGGTCTACAGCATATATACTTCGAGCTTCTCAGTGTTTCAGTACACGAAGACAGAAAGTATATGCATGAAAGGTAGGCGAGTCTCAATAAAATTTATCCCCATATGGATGCGCAAACTCTATTGGTAGTCCATCAACTGAGTCATAAATCAAGTACGAAACAAGGGAGGTTGGCTAGAGTTTTACAAGAAATTACAGGTTCCAAAGATCTAAACAACCTTAGTGCACTAGCGGCCAGCAAGAGCTCATGGCATTAGCATTCCTCAATCATACTTAAAAATCCCATTCTCTGGATAGGAACACGGTCAAATTTAAGACTCCATAGAATGCAATGCATCGATTTTTATCTTTCCTTGTCGATATCTGTCAGAAAGATTGTTCATGTATGAGAAGTAAGTGAAATTTTGCACTAGGATTTTGCAGAGAGTACTAATTGAAATGCCAGAGTAAAAATTATCACATTAAATCGCATCACAGATCTTGCCACCGCAGCGTTGAAGAGTAACCATTCAGAAAACCGTTGCTGGTGACAAGGGAGACAATCTTAAGTATTTAACCCTCGAGAACCTTAAATTACACTCGCAAGATCTTTCTCGTCTCTCCATAGCATGGCATCACAAGCCTAGTCCATCCTCATCGAATCTTTGCACACATCAAGTAATACATCACAACTAACCCATTATTTCGGGCAGTCTCCGTCGTTCCATCGACACGCCTAACAATGAGACTCGTCACAAGTGGAGCGGGTGTCGGCGCCGCGAAAGGTGAGAAGCAATTTTTTCAGGGCAGTTTTGCCTCGCCGGCCAATCTACTTCTGAGCATTCAAACGAGGTGGCGTGCAGCATTCGAATGGCCAAAAGTATGTGGGGAGCACGGCTTCACAAATTGACGTGTTTGCACTGCGACACTTTAGTGAGGTATGCTAGAAGAAGAGTATAACGATGCGTTAAAAAAAATTGTATTCAATGAATGAGGACTTTTCTTCCATATGGTTATGTATTATGGAATCAGTCGATAGTCCATTTAGCTTCACAAGAGGGAACTGAGCTAAGGAATTGCTTATATGTGTCTCCTAAGTAAAAACGTAAAAAAACTCATTTTGGACGCACTAGAAGGCGAAAATATAGCTGTGATAGCCAAACAGGAAAACTTTGTTCCTTGTATGAACTATAAGAGGCTCGGTAAATCATCAGCATACGTTCTGAGCAATGTGTAAAGTGTTTTAATGGCATCCGAACTTTGACTGAACATTTTGTTCGATTTCTTACCGAGTAGAATTCACAGACGTTATTCGTCATCTACGTCATCGTTGTACCGATGGTATAGAAAATAAATTGAAAGGTTCGTCCTAAAAAGTTCCTCGAAGAATGTATAGAAAAATGTTCACTGCGATTGCACGAGACTTTTGATTTTCTATGGAATCAAATTGAATCTCTGAAAAGAAGGACGATGAGAACCTATTTTATTAATTTCGCTAGTGAAGCAGGTTAATTTCTTCAAATGGTTATGACGAGAGAGACTGTTTCATCGTTTTTTCTTTAATATGAATAGAAGAATTATAATTATTCAGCGTTTGTTGATACACAAATCGGTTCCCTCGGGTTCTACAACGAGAACATAGAATTAGACTCCTATTGTACTAATCACACAAAAATATGTTCATACAACTGAGTGAGAGTGAGACCAACTGGGTTGCTGGGCAAGACGGTCACTAAGTTGGGCATTCGAAGTATCTGCAGGAATTTATGGTCCAGCTCAACTTAAGCCCTCCTGGATGTACGGAGAGTTTTAAGGCTCCATAAATCAGAGCGCAACTTGCGCGGCAAATGACATTAACGCCCACACAGAACTCATTAAATCCAGTGCCCTCCATAGCGACCTAGGCTTCCTAAGCTGCAGCCAATGGAGGTCCAATGATGAGCTGCGGTAGTAGAGCTCCTTACAGCGGGTCAAATTTGGCGCTCGGTTTAACCGAATGTAGCTTTGTTCTGACGACACTTTGTTAGTGTGACCGATCGCGCATGTTGTCTGTTCGAGTTCTATTTATCCCGAGCTCGCCTCAGAAGCTCAACGGAGATTTCATGTCGACGTGTGAGTATTCAAAAATAGCAAGTTTACGCGAAATCCGTTCACCAAATGTCGTGCAATTCGAGCGACAAATTCGTTAACCAAATGTCGTGTAATTCGAGCTGTATCGAGCTGCTTTCATGAGCATTTGCACGCTTGCATTAAGAGTATAATTAGAATTTAATACCTGTAAGGCTTGGTCGATTACCAATTAGATGCTTTCAAGACATTGGAAAACTCTGACAAAAGCTTAATTTTCAAGATAGAATTTAAATTCAAAGTAGCTTTCAAATCGCTTTTGAAGCGCCAGAGAATCGTGCGGCTGAACGATTTCCACATGCATACCTCGCGACACCTGCGAACTCAGACTCTCCTAATAGAGATGAAGCTACAAAAAACTCGCGATTTATTTTCATCGTCATTGTCTTAATCATGCAGTTGCTCATACTGTGAACACATGCACTCGTGCCAAAATTTTCCTGCAAGTTAATCAAATACCAAGCGTATTTTAACCGCTTCTTGAAATTTTTACTCTCTTGAACATGATTTTAAAACTCACAATTATTCCCTAGAGAAGTCTAACATCTCCCACATGCACTCCTTGGCGCGAACCACACTCTTCACGAGCCCAAAATGGAAATCTCAAATTAATGATTTGAAATCTCAAGATTAGAATTTCTTCAACCCTCCGTGTGACGAAAATGATCGATGAGCTTATGTAACCACTAAATTGTATTATTGTCCGAATAATTTCAATTGTGGGCTTGTAATAATCTTTGTAGCAATAATAAACGACCTACTTTCTTCTTCAACAAATTTCCTGAAATTATTTCTACTATGCTTCAACGAATTTTAATGCATCGTTCCGAGTTTATTCCGCTTTGGTAGGAATTTATTCGTCGACTGCTTCTAAACCAGTGGTCCTCAATTTTCACTACAAATGTGAAGAAAATTTTACTGTGTTATGGGACCACCTATAAATCTCTAGCTACTTAGAGGTAAGGGGCTGTAAATTTGCCGAGTTAAATTTGACCAACCACAGAAATTTTTATATCAGTACTTGAGTATCTTATCTACTTCTAGGACCCTTTAAATATTATCTCGCTACACCAGGGGCAACCATGCCGCATCCTGGGTCAGGGAATCCTGCTTCAACCCCATACGGATGCGAATAATTGAATCTGTAGGCCTATATTAAATGATAAAATATTCCATCCCAGTCTAGCAAGATGAAATTTTGGCCGCCCAAGCGATATCTGATCTCGGGCGGCTAAAACCATAAATACCCCGGCAAAAAAGTTAGACTGGGATTGAGACCCAGCTAACTATTCTTTCAAATCGAGATCTAGACTCACACGTAAACCACGATTTCTTATAGTCAGGTCTCACGTAAAATTGTGAGCCTTACAGCTTAGTTTTGAACGTGACCCTTTCATCTTTCTGAGGTCACTTTTACGTAGATGTAAAAAATTCTTCTCTCTACGCGGGACAACATGCTCCACGAACTCCTCGAATGAATGATTGCTTTGTTCGTACAAAAGAAAAGCTCTCGTTCAAATCGCTTAAAAATAAAATGTTCAAGATCCGCGACTGCGTATCGCGACCGAACATCTAAAGGCCGGCGCAGGCGATCGGCGCTCGCACGCGGTGTGCGTTTCCGCAAACGGGAAGCTCTTTCGGGACGACAGCTTCCTCGCACGCTACTTCTATTGATTCCCGCTATCGCGACCCATCAGGCGTTTCCATCATCTTAATGTGTTTATCATAACGTCCACCGTAATTCTGCGAGTTGAAGTGAGGACGTCGTTCCCAATGTGCAATGAAGTTATAATTTCGACAATTCTGTGATAATTCGCTTAAAACTATTCAAAGATTTGTCCAATTATTTATAATAGGACTTGCTTTTGTCGCACTCTCGCTTTGTACCTTAACATTTTTTACTTAAAAATTCCCATGCATGTGATGGCATCGTCAAAGAATGCTGATTTTTTCACTATGTAAGTAATATATGAAGCTATCTAAATTTTCAAGGACCGTGTCAGGTCAAAACTTCCTGCTTCACCATAGCTCTTAGCGCATAGCTTACATAGATATCCGTACCACCGTGATTTCCACGATGCTTCTGTACCTATTTCAGGGGTAAATATTTGAAACGACCCATGAGCATCCCAGCTGGTCAAGGAACAACAATTAG
The DNA here is from genome assembly GCA_014899125.1 of Orchestia grillus. Taxonomy (NCBI): domain Eukaryota; kingdom Metazoa; phylum Arthropoda; class Malacostraca; order Amphipoda; family Talitridae; genus Orchestia; species Orchestia grillus. The sequence goes on from VOMN01043179.1 coordinate 14,431, forward strand.
CAATCCTACACGCCCATGCGTGCTATTCTGTAACTACACGAATGTCCAAAAGAGCGACACGTATGAGAGAAGGCATCCCGCATCTACAAGCCTGAGGTAAGCTCGAGAGTCGCTAAAAAACTAGCTCCGAAGTCTGTATTTAAAGCTTCATGTCAATCCACAAGAACTTTACGCAATGGCACCGCAATGCCGAGATTTTATCGGTAACGAATCTACATTTACTGCTTGCGCTTTCTCGGTCGTCTTGCCGGTGGAAATGTTCCAAGTCTCCTTGATTTATAGCAAAGCCATTAAAGTGCGGCGGCAATAAACGTAGGCTGCAGATTAGGACGTAAAGTGTAAAGTGGCATTACGCACTTTCCAGCAACTCAGAGTCCAAATGTAAATCAGCGAAACCATAAATAACAAGAGGCTGGCACATGTTCTGAGAGACCGCAGGGATATGCCTGGTCTGTACAAGCCAAGGCCATCCCGTGGCGTGCACCCTCCCCAACCTGGTCCACAATTGCTTCGGTGTGTGTTCAAAAAAATGCGCAGTTCTGCAATGCGAGTCGTTGCGCGTCAAATCTTATTTATGCGAGGATTTCGACTCGCAATATCTAAGAATTTTCCCTTCATTTTCCCCCCAATTTTAGTTTCATCTGAATCGTGGGTGGTTAGGAAAGGGGTGATATAAGTAAATCACCGCTTGTGGAAATGCCTTTGGATTCTTCATACGGTATAACTCGCCGTAAATTTTTTAACTTTATCGATAGAGACGTCAAACCTGATCACCGTTTGTGAAATTAAAAATTTAGTCGTTTACATAATAAATGCAATGGATGACGTTTAGTAAGAGAAGTTCAAGCGCGTTATAAATTGGATTACCTTTTCATTGAGGAATTGAATAGAGAATTAATCTTTGCCATTCATCACACGATTGTATGATTGATTAAAATTCCTTGAAAAACGTTCAATTACAGAGTATCGAGCGGAATAGCACCAAAGAGACCAGACATAGAAGTAAAAATTTTTTAACCAAAAATGCCCAAAATAAATGTGTTAAATGGAGGAATCAATAACAATTCAATAATCGATCTTATGAATGATTGATTCACAAGTTCAAGGTATTACTCAAAAGAAGTGTATTTGTTATTGAATGTAGAGAAATGCCGAGGCAGTCAACGACATGTTGGCTGCGAAAGAAGAGCATTTCGAAGCCATGTCAGGGCACATTTCACAAAATGCTTTCTTCAGTACAAACTTGTGCCAAAAAAGAATGAACAGTTACTTCACTAATGATGAGGGACTTGACGTATTGTCACGTTTCATACATTTTTCTTTCGGCAAGCATTGACTTCTGATTTTCCCGTGAGGGTTGTCAATTACAACCATCGATCAAATTGATACACTTGATGTATATCTAATCTACCTCAACCCGTCCTTAGTTCTCCTTCCTTGTCGTTCTTATGAAAACTAGAGCCCTGATTAATTTCGCTTGTCTCGTTAAACTTTACGACTCTCGAAGTCATTCCAGCCAAAGCAGATTGCACCGAGGACTCCTTACACTGCGAAGGCAGCGACCGCAAGACTGGGGTGCGGCGGTCTGGCGGCAGCGACGCCTACGCACGCAGAAAGGCGTAAAAACCTCAAACTTTTACTCCGAATTTCGAATTCCTGAAAAGCCGATCACTGCATCTCGAAAATCATTCATTAGCACGTGTGGATGGATGGTAGGGCTAAATTTGTCTTTTCTCCTCTGCATGAATTTTTTTATAGGGTTGTTTGAGAAAAATAAGCCGACGCCTATGTAATGCGATTCAGTAAGCTACATACAAAGAAATACTGTTTTTGACTTAAAATTCACGCTGCCCAAAATTGTGGAGGTTGAAAATTGCGTTGACGAAGAGCGCCATTTTTTTGGGGTGAAACGTTCTGATTATAATTCATTAATGTGTCGAGTCTCTTCCATTAGCTTCTTTTGACACAACTCAACATTGTCATTATCGAACAATAAACTTTAAACTTTCTTCTTTTTAGACACACATAAATATACAATAGTTTAGCGTCACATGGATGCAGTCAGTATGCTTACTGAGCGATCAAATCGCTCTAACGCGTGGTTATATTCCGTTTACATCGACTTCACGATTTAGCCTGGGACTCGGACTGCAAAAGCAAGCAAATCTCCCACATCTTCTCAAAACAAAAGTTCACGTAAGTGCGAGGACGTAAAGACCGCATTTTTGTGCCATAATGTCTTAAAATTTCTCTTATAGAATGACTTTCTTCAAAATCCAAGAAGAAGCCCCCCATACTACTGTATATTATCATTTTTAAACCCATTTAATTCACATTTCCCTACTATTTTCATCTAAGGAAACTGCTATGACTCTGTCATTGTTTATGTGCTGATGGACAAAAATGCAAACGATTGATCTGTTGCCGAAAATCGAGTATAACACTTGTTTCCTGGAACTGTTACTAGTTAATTTCATTTTCATGTCAAATTTAAAAATGAAGAGAATGTTACTCACTTAGTACGTATTTAACGAAGTTAACTAACATATCATTTGTCGTTAATTTATTTACACCGTGTACAAATGCTCGAAAAGAATATAAAAAGTAAATGTGAAATCTTGAGCGATTCTCGTTCATCGGGTTACATTTTCTGTTACTGTTCGATCATTTGTTCCACTATACAACACCCAATTGATAAGAAATGTTAGAAAATTAGCAAGTTCTTCCTTTTTTACCCTATAGGTAAAAATGTATTCTCTCAGCGCAGAAATTTAGAAGTTTTGAGACTGCACTTTAGTCCCACCTTGAAATATGAAATGCTAACCTTTCAGAATGACCGTAGATGGTTAGGGGAACACGGCAGGCACGTCTGCATAGGTATTGTGCACAAATCAACTTAGACCGACACCCTCTCCCTCAACCGCTACAGGTGAGTTAAACAGAGAAGTTTCTGTGTCACAACACTAACATTTAGGCCGGAAAGATTTTAAAAGGCGTAGATCGACCTGACGAATATTTTAAGGTACACCCTAAGAGTATACATAAAAAGATCGTGTGAGAGACTTAAAAAAATCAATTCCTTTGTCAAAAACAGAATCCATCACAGTCGTTTCAGGTGGACAGACCTCAGCTCGGTGTGCACCACCAGAAATTGTACACAGCACCGATCAATTGTCGGTGACAGCACGACTGAACTCGAACAACAAGGTGTAGTCATCGTGTGGTGTTGAGTGGTGTGTCAACATCATCATTTGGGCGAGGTCTTATCTGTGGCCGCGCTGTGCAGATCAACGCTGCTCTATTGATCTCATTTCGGTGACCCGATGATGCATCGGGAATGTGTACATACGTACGTTGCCACCAACATCCACGCTTTATCGCTCAGTAGAGTGGTACCTCTGTTTATAAACTGCTTAAATATGCGCAAGGACAAGTAAAGCTTTTACGTAGTCATCGTATTTCACCAAAAAGATCGATATGTGGTGTACAGACGGGTGTGAAGATGTTTGTTAATGTTCGTGGAGAGAAATACAAATATCATCCTTTAAAGATCATAAAATTATTTTTGAGCTTCCAATTACAAATCATTCGTTATAATCGCGTGATTGATTTACTAGCACTTTAAGCTTTAATTTTTAACGGACATTTTTACGGTTAGTACGTCGTAAGTTTGACGGGAAGTATCAAAATTTCTTCGAGGTCGTTAGGGAACTCTTTATTACATTTTTCCACGAAAAAGCCACCAGTATTCAGAAGAACTTAATACTGCATGTTTTCTTGTTGGTGCAGACAATCCAAATTGAAAAATAACATGTGAGGTTGCATTTAACTTTCAACGAGAATATAGTGACCCTTACGAAACCGAAACATTTGGGGTCCTCAAGGGCGCTCAAGGATCAAGCCTTCCCACGGCGTTAGGGCGCTGCCTCACCTGTGCTGGAGACTGCTGGTGGCCGCACGTCCAGCTCTGGGGAGGACTTGGGGCTGAGACGGTGGGGCTCTTTCTTTGGGGACGACACCGATGTGGGGGGAAGATGGAGGCCCATGCTGTTAGGACACCCCCCTCCAGCTGTGGAGGTCAGGATTCCTCCGACCCCCAGCGAACTCCCTCCACTTGCAGCTGCCATGACAGCTGCTGCAGCTGCAGCTGCGGCAACTGCAGCAGATGGTCCTCCGTTATTGACGTTGCTGTTCTCAGGTCCCCCGTTGAGGAGGCCGTTGCCGCCAACGCCCGCCGGGTTGGCGCCGCTTTGGCCTCCGCCGGTGGACAGCGACGGGGAAGTGGCGGTCAGGGCGCCACTCGCGGACACCACAGCAGCCACGGCGGCCGCCACTGCCGCATTTCGGCTTTCCTGGGTCATGCTCTCTGCAGAGATACAACGAACCGTTTTCGGTGACGGAACATTAATATGTGGAGGCTTGTCTTTTCCCTGAATTGGAGTTGAATGCCTTAGAATAAATACCCACGCGCAGGGAAATGTAAAATGTTATTACACTTTATAGTCGCATTAGGCGTGCATGCGTGAGAGACGATCCCTACGTTTTGTAACCTGATCAGTGGTCTTTCTCCAATATTGGCCTATTGGCTTATTTCAACGTGCTAGAAATAGTTAATTTTAAATAAGAGTCGACCACGTAGGCTCCAAATTTAATAGAACTGATGGGAAAAAAGGCTAAAATATGTTTTATTGTGGACACAATGTTTCAGAATTTCCTTGAACGCTAGCGTGAGTTGTACGACGAGTCTTGTGAGGTGTGATACACAAAGGCTAACTAATTCACTTTATTGGCCTCTGACATATGACAGTAGCGGGTGGCAGGTACTTCTGGGGCGTACGGGTGAAGGCGTCAGGTAAACGCTCTATTATGTAACTCTAGCTCATAGCGTTTCAGTCTTGTTCTAAGATAACTATTACGATCATTCCTAGGCTCAGTACATCGGGTGATGTAATCTCTACTGTTTTTGCCTGTACGCACTTTCTATAGCTCCGATCTTATGATTTATCCGATTATTTTGAGATTTTTTGTTTCATTGAAGATTTTCGTTGGTAGAATTTATAGCATGGTGCAAGAAATAGTACAGAAATAAAAAAAATTGCTCATGAAAAATATGAATTGCACATCGGCGTTAAAAAATGCAAACATTTTTATATCAGCAAAAATAAATATCGCAATTTCGAGCCGATAAAATTCAATGACTCTACTGAAAATGTTTTTTTTAATTTACGGGTGAAAAAACTGTTTTTAACACACAAATATTTTATTTCACAAAGAATTAACTTGTACACGCTCTGTCAGTTTTCACAAAAATTTTGTTCTGAAGCTTCTTATCTAAAATCGAAAAATCCTTCTGCCTGAAAACTTTAATCGCGATATTAAAAAAGCGTGATCCTATAGTCACGTTTCCATCGTATATACAATGTTCCACTATACCATTACACGATATTTGAATTTACACGTATAATTGTGATGAGTTTTGAAAACGATATAATCCAATCCACCTGTGAGTGAAAATCTACTTTAATGAGATGCACTTTTTCGGCGGGCGAATTCTTCACAAGACGAGAACCAAGTTCGACAGCATCGACCAAGTCGCCCTCGGCCTCCGATTACAGGGGAGATTTAAATTAAAAACTTCCGTTACAGGAATGACAAAGGGTGACGTTCGACCCCAGCAAGAATTAATCTGCATTAAAGAATCTTGCGCCGGCAAAAGTGATGGAACTATCGGGCCAGAAAGTTTGTACGATAACTCCAAGTTTTCGGGCCATGAGCGCACAACGCAGACTGGATGATGCAACCCTAGGAGAAAATAGCAGAGAAAAGTTTTCGGTTCGGTGCAAACGTCGTTGTGAATTGGCTTACTTGAGACCAACGTCGAATTCCACCTAAATCAGCAACTAAACAGTGATAACCAATGCTGAATGGCTTGAGCTATTTCAAAAAGAGATTTGAAAAGTTTCTAATTTTGAGCAACGTGAACGCAGATTTTTGCAGCCTGGAAGAAAAAGAATGGGCGGAAGGAGCCAAGAAAAACTTGCAGTTGAGAGATCGAGTTCATAAAATGCGGATTAATAAAATCAGTTCGCTGAAGCGCAGCAATTGAGACGGGAGAACCTTGCAAGGGTCTACAAAAAAGTTTGCATTCGACTTTTGATTGTTCTTTACTGAATTCATTAAAAAGAACGCCTTTGAAAAAAGTGTCCTAATTGAGCAATCTTAAATGCACCATTCCAGTCAAAAATGAACTCGAAACGTTGTTCGTGAAAAAAGTACAAATGAACTGGAAATTGAACCCTCGAAGACGAGAAAATTGCATTCACTTCGTAAACGATAAATTCTTGTAAATTGTGCAATTGTTTGCTGTAATGAAAAGATGCATAAATCAGGAGAAAAATACCTAATTTCGAGATGGACTACCAATCATTTGCTGTGATGACAACGTGTACAACCAACAGGAAAAAACACTGTAATTGCAGTACTAAATTTACACGACAGCTTGCAATGATGATGAGATGTGCGCCCGGACAACACAATATTATTTTATGAGCACAATTTCAGGATCCAAAGCCTCAGCAAGGAACACGAAAACACAAGGTAAACATAAGTGCACGACCATCGATCGCTCCATCGAAGCTTTTTACGTTTTTTTCCGTGTTTCTTAAACATTTTTAAGGGAGCGAGTTGTATGTATGGAAATTAGGCATCTGCTCCCATTCCAATAATGGGATCGACTCTGTTTCATTTTTTTCCTATTTTTAAATTTCAAGTCGAATTAAAGAAATTGGATTCTCAAAAGAACTGAATCAGAAGTAACTCTTGCACAATTTATCGTTCATTAATATTCAAAATAAGCATTTAATTGAGAAGATACTTGTTCGCGTGACGCGGTGTAGCATTACAAGCTGTAAAAGCAATAAATAAAGGTATAAATTGCCTAAATAAAGTAAAAATCCTGATATGAATTACCTGAATAAAGGAATCATGATATATGTTGCCTAAATAAAGTAATAATTATGATATACGTTGCCTGAGTATGGTAATAATCATGATATTAATTGCCTGAATAAAGTAATCATAAGATAAGTTGCCTGAATGAAGCAATAATCATAATGTAAATAACCTAAATAAAGTAACCGGGATAAAATTTGCCTGAATATAGTAATACCAATGTTAAAAACAAGCTGTGAACTACACATAAAGATTAAAAATAATTTACAAGTTTTGTTTGCAATTTGGCAATGAGGTGTCATTAATATCATACAAAATAAGTCGGCATTATCGGTATTAAGACTTCATGAAGAATCATGCAGGTCACTGAAGTCTTTTCTACAGCACCTCATGTTCGAATCTAGTCGGTCTAATCAGGTTGTATGTATAAATTCGTATATCTCCATGTGTATCCACAAATTCCAGTACATTTCTGTATGTTTTCTCTATTTCGCGTAAATTTTCTGTAAACTTCCGTTTTCATACGTAAATTCCTGTACATCTTAGTACATTTTCTCGAATTCTCGTATATTTTCTGTAAATTTCCGTGTATTTTCATTAGCCTTTTCTTATTACAATGAAATTGCCACAAATTGCACACGCAACACTGGCTTCCTCCATGTTGTGGAACATTCGCGCATTCAGGAAATATCCTTGCACATCGTGAGTTATGAGATTTAAAATTAGTCTAGCTCTCATGCGTTTTTATATAGTAGTTACGTCAACGCCTAAAATTAATGGATTAAATAAATCTACATATATGCAAAGTAATTTTTATCGCTGTTTGATCGCGTATACAGTCGAGTCTGTCCCACTATTCATTTAAGAGTGTTCGTAATTTGCTGTTCATTCATACTTCATTCACTCGAAAGTATTCGCTCATTCTTGGTATCATTTTAATCTTATTCACTAAATTTATTCATTCACTGCTATTCACTCGCGTACTCAGTAGGTTGACTATTTGTTTTCTACATCCATTCACTTTTGTTACCTGTCTTACTGTGTGCAGGCGTTGCATATTTACTGTAATTTGGGGTCCTTCTAATAATTAACAAAGTCGATGGAGCAAAATTAGAGAGCTACACCGCGCAATCACTGTGACTTACACGTCTCCGTCACACATCGGTCTCAAAATATTTCACTCTGCCCTAATTGTCTCAAATTGCTTATTTAGCTAAGCCAAGTAGGTAATATCTTTATGCCATCTACCAGCCCAGTGCTTCACTATTAGTATTTTGCTAATATAACCACGAAGTATAGCAGTGCTGCAGGAATAACTCCCCTATTTCATAGAGATTAAAAAAATAGAATGAGGTATCGCCAACGAATTTTTATCTCCCAAATTTAGGTCTAAAAACGTCATTTTACGTTCGATTTCAAAAATGATATCGTATAAATTATGGCCTTGACGATTCCTACTCATTTGGAGCCTTTGTAACGTGGGAGTTATTTTTGCTGCATTCTGTAATACGTCATCATTACATCAGTAGTCACATCATAATCGTTCGACGTGATGATGATGACACTCACAATCTCTGATGCGTCATTGTTTTTTTCAAATACGGACTACGTCATAACTGCTCAGGCTCGCACTTTGTTCTTTATGATACGGACATGTGCTGATAATTACATTGGCGGAGAGTCAAGGGTATGAATTTCGCTCCGTATTACTACATGTATCATTACTTTTACACTGGAATAAGTACGATATCGCTCAGAAAAATTGTGACACAGCTGAATGAATCATACCTCCCTTATATGCTTGGTCTTGCATCAACAGGCGGCGTGTGAGGGTGAGCGTGACTATTTGATCACGTGCTGAATAAGTGTTTCGAGTGTCCTGAGCCCAATAGATATTGATGAAATAGTTCAATGATGAAAAAGCAGTTACAAGCATAACTTAAGCTATGTTGATATGTACAACCTACGATGAAAAAATGTGGTTAATTAAGTAGTACTTCGTAGCAAAAATTTATGGTATTCAATGTTTCTATGCCTAATTTCAATACATTATCTCCCCGTCTCGATGATAAATGAGTTCTCAGAGAAAGTTCAAATTTCGCATGAAATCCCTACCGTAGACTTGAGTTAGACGTGTCCTAGTTGGTCCGCGGTTGTATCTTGTTTTCATATGACTCAAAAGAGCATATCATACTCTATTTAAAACACAGATTTGTGTATCGGTTTCACGACAAGTGTGTGAAATACTCAAGTGTGCCAAAATGTATTGTAATTTCTCCCGGTGTAATTATGTTGTTGGATATGACTCAAGCGCCAGACTCAGCGCATCAGTTCATACTGAGGAGAAAGCCGTTGCAGTACCACACGCTTTCTAACCAGATATTGTCCAGCATTAAGAGCAGCGTGTCCTTTTCATTCTAAAAAGATATTCGTTACCTTAGACCATCTCTGTCACTCTTAAGGCAGATATTACTCTATAGCTCGGAGCTGTACGTCGCCACCGCTGCGCCACTTCTGTGATTATGATGATGTGAACAGAAAGAGCTCCTAAGAGGATCGCCAAAGCTCAGCAATTTATTCCTAGTAATGAAATGAGCGGGACCGCGACGCCGCAATTTCGCTTTGTTGTACTCAGGAGGACGTCGGAGCGATCCTCATTTGCCGCGCCAGATAAAGCCATGTCATTTGCGCCTCAAAGCAACGCCGCTTTATTTTCACAATAATATTAAAACCTTGTTGCTGTGTGAAATAGCCTACGTGAACGTTGCTTTTTGCTCTGTGCTGCCCGCTGGCGCACTGCTTGGTTATTCTACGCACACAACAAGTGAAAAGTTCTTTTTTGATGATATAGCGTAAGTTTTTTACTCGCTTTTTTTGTCAAGTGTACATAATTGCTACCTCACCTTACGGGTCATGTTTTGTTAATAATCCATCGGATGAAAGTATATTGTACTACGTCAAACATTCCTTCTTAATTTTGTTCCTAATCAGCGTATAATCATGACCCTTGTTCTGCACTTAAACGTTACTTTGTGAACATGTTTATACTTTTTATCGTGGACATCAGTTCACAGAGCAGTTGTAGCCACCGATAGCTATGTGAAGTGATACATTTCGACTCTTTACCTTTTATTCAGGGCCAACCCATAGTCATGAAAGTGAAGAATGTAATTCATTAAAGAGTTGCATGAAATTACCACTTACTACTTGAACACAGAATTACCTCAGTTATACGAAACATTAGAAAAATCATCTGTATCTATAGAATTGTGATCAGTATTTTAGTTACTTAGTATTTCAGTAATTTCAGCCGAAAACTGAAAATGTAAATTATTTGAAAGTCGGGAGGGTGCTGAGTGTTACGTCACCTGTAAGATGAATTTGAAACATTGATAGCAGTAAAGCGCGGACTTTTGAAATATTTAAATTTAAACAGATTTCTTAGTATTTTTTGAGGTGATCAGTCGCAGCTCGTATTTTTGCCCTCAGCACCGGCATTTTCGACGAGTGAACCTGGTACATCTGCACACTGTGTCTTATTATGTGCTTTTGTCGAAGACCTTTCGAAGGTAATTTGTAAATGATTCCCTATTTTTTTGCAAGTCGAGGAGAATCATTAAGGATCGAGGAGATTTTTAAGGAATTCAACCCTGAAATGGAGGGGCGTTGAGTAAAAATCTCCCTCGAGGGAGGTACGGTGTCCCTACAGGGATCATTTAGGGAGAACTTACAAAGTTTTACAAGGTAAAGTTCGCTATTATGTTATGAGGATATCATCTATTAATTAATAAATGCCCCTCGAAGGAGACGTAAGGAAATTTTTTGGTTTAGGATTCTAAATGTTCTTCGATACGAGAGATACGTAATGTAGACTCACAATAACGATATTAAAATAAATAAATGACCTGAGCAAGTTGAGAGCCTAATACTTAATTTGAAATGTATGGTGATCCAATAAACAAAGGTTAAAATCTTTGATATTTGGCACAAAAGTCGTCATGGGTTTGACACTACAAGCTTCCTCCTACATAGAGCATCGTGTGCAGAATGGGCATCGTCAACCGCATAGACCGTGTAAAACATTAGAGTACTGAACGCCTTACGCAATGTTGGTGCTGTAGGTAAATCCTAGCATGCTGTACGCAGTGTTGGTGCTGTAGGTGAATCCTAGCATGCTGTTGGTGCTACAGAAGAAAATGGTCGTATGAGCGGCGCACAGTGCACAATTAGCTCGAATTTTATTGCAATATCGTTATGTGGCTCTCTGCTTTCTACAAAACGTTATTGAAGTTGACAGTCAAATGCCGAAAACTATCTATTCATGTTTGCATGAATCCTTGCTAGGAATGAATCAGGTATTTCTAGCAAGGGTTGTTAATGCATTATTCACAAACCAAGTTTTTATCGTTTTCAGCATGTATCGAAAAGAAAAAATTTCGTCTCAGAAATGGAAAATTTCGTGTTTCCTAACTCATAAGTTATACTTTTTTCCTGTAAATTTTACTGTGGCTCCAATGATTCATACCAAATTAATGCGTTGGACGAGGATAAGACCTTTGGTTACATGAACTGTATGCTTAGGGGAGCGTCTCATTTTTGACCAAAGTCTTTCCCTATTGAACGGATTTGCTTCAAGTTTGACACACGTATGTAACTCAATAAAAAAAACTTAATTTGCTCATGATGAATTTTTCGTTTTTTTGAAAGAAAACGAGATATCGAAAGAAAACGAAATTTTCGAAAAGTTTTCAAAATACTATCAAACCCACAATTTTTACACTAAAAAAATGGGACAAGTCCCATGTTATGCGTCTAAATGTGTACAATAACGTCTATGTAACAGTTTTTGAAGAAATAAATTATTCGATTTTTTTAAGTTTTTCCTAAAAAATGAAAATTTTGCAAGTTTTTTCACTCTTAACTCTGTATTTCTTTCAAATTCAGTTAACAAAAATTATGTTTCATAGACTCTATGCGCATTAAAATTCCCTATCGAATGAGCTATATATCATTTACGTACGACTAAAACTGTATGTTTAATAATGTTTTTAAATGAGAAAATCGCGATTTTTATAGGAGAGTCATATATATATAGATATGTATATACACTACCCAATGTTGTTCTGCAAAGTAAATGAACAAAAAATTTGTTTAGAACCACCTATGTGACTCTAAATGGTGCTTATAACATTTTAAAAATTTAGGCGCTGATATTCGTGAATATCAGCGCCTGAATTTTTGGGGCTTTAGATGTGGTTGTGGGCTAAGATGGGGGTGGAGTAACCCCCACTTTCAAAGGCAGACAAATCATCAAATAAGCTCTCCAGGTCAATGCACTTGGTCGTGTAGATAAATTACAACGCGTGGAATAGTAAAAATAATGATATCAAACAG
>VOMN01043180.1:0-13733 GCA_014899125.1 Orchestia grillus
ACGCGTGATAATATCTCTTAATATAGTAATTACAGTGCAACAATGGCATTTTCTAACTTAAATTCTTTGATACGTGCGATAAACAGCAAAATTGTAACAAAATTCGAATAATGATTCAAGTAAAGAGCGAGTAATGATTCAAATTCAATCACGGGAACTAACTGAATTTTTTTTCTTCTGATCATTTATATGCGAATATGCAACACCACAGTAAAGGAAACTCAACTTTTTCCCAGAGTTGTGACAAATGAAGAGTGAAATTATTCTGATTTAAAGGAGCGGCTCTTCTACGGCACAACGACTTCGATCATTATTCAAAGTGTACTGAAACATAAAAGCCTATTGATTACAAAATCCATTCGTCTTTTGTAGAAAGGAATTAACACAGTACTCGTGGTTTGCCTACAATCAACGTACATTAATGTCTACTTAACTAATTCACTGGCAGCTGCCCCACCCTTCGCAGTCGATCTAATTATTCACCGATTTACATATAGCGGCGAAATCTTCATACGAATCGTTCGAATCAAGTGCACGCTGAGGTTTTAAAGAATAGTATCAGTTATATTCACTGAAATTTTCTGTGCACCACATGCTGTTACGTGGAGTTTATTTACGATTCAGACACACTGTCAATTGCGAAGTCTCAATCGGAAGTAATCCTTTTACGAAAGTTACAAACTTAATTTCCTGACTGGTGGAATATGTTAATTTTGGCTGAAGCCCTGCACGTTTCATAAGTGACTGCAAAAATATGTTTTAAACATTTGGAAGGCATTCTTTGATCATATAAAAATATTTGGCAATTTAATAGTGAACTAAACACAAATTTACTTAAAATCTTCGATCTTTAAGCACTAGACTATCTAACAGAAAAAATATGTAATCAGCAAGAAAATGAGAGATTAAAGAAACATATGTATGCGTCTTTCAAGGCCTTTTTTGATGACAGAATGCCTGGCAAGACAATTTTATCCCTAAGGCAGCACTATTGGAATCTACGTTAGCTGCTGGTGATATACAATATCAACATCGCTCATCGTATCAACGATACGATCATCGTCACACAGTATCGTACTAACGATATAATTATCGTCACACTGCATCGTATCAACGATACTACAGTATATCATCGTCGATGCTTTGTGGTATTGAAAGCAGGGAGAAGAGTAGTGATTGACATACATAATTACTTAATAAACAATAAACGAGTAGTGATTAACACGATGCTATGACATATTGTCGCATTGTTTTTGCTCTAATATATTACAGCATTTTTTGTTCTTCGCGCCTCGGCTGAGGCTTCGTCAGAACAAACAAACAACTGAACGTTGGAGGAGCGACGGGCTACAGCCCCTATGGAGGAACCATTTAAAACTTTCAAAAACTTTATTCCTAACGGTCACTGGCTCATTCCATGGCGATGTTTGAGGACTGGAACGATGCATTGTAAAATTGTTTCATTTTTTAAATAACCCTTTGTACTCGACCTCTCCACCTAAGTGAACTCCGAAGAATTTCTGGTGTCGTTGTACGTGAACTGTGAAAAAAGCAAAAAGGAAAATAAAATAAAAGGACGAAAGCTCTTACTGCCCGTGATGCACAGCGTTGAGGTCTCTTATTACCATTAACATATGACTGCTGTTATTGTTGTGACAGCTTTCTTATGGTTACCTATACTCGGAATTACTTGTAGAAAAACGTATTATGAAAATAGAAAAATTAAAATCCGCGCAGGAATTTTAGTTTGTACGCTGGAATATTTCTGGTATTCCTTATGCCCTCGTTTTTTGTTCGGCAGGCCGATTATAACAAACTCAATAAGAATAGAGCTTCTTTTGCATTCGTTATCTCTAACATGACATCAACACGATCTTTCCCTAACTCGCGATATTTTCTTGAACACAAACAAAATGATGCAACAATAACGACTGGCGTCAGTTTTCTGTCACTTGATTTTTAGCTACGCAGATTTGTCCTGCATCAATTTTGTAGAAGGGTTCGTTTCCTCATAAACTCCAAGAGTGGAGATCAACTAAAGGCAAAAATTTGGTTCCAGAATATAGTAGAAATTTAAATGTACTTATCTGTTCATTACCATGCATATTTTACATCTTGTAGGTCTGACGTTTCAAACTTTGGTAGCCTCTGAGCACGTCTACTCACACTTTCCCATGAAAATCTTCAAATTAAAATGCTCTTCGCAATAATTTACTGTAAAACTCATATCTTTGAGCTAAATCTGGGCGCGAAGGCCGTTCTATTACCAAGGTTTACATTCACTCCATCCTGATTTCCCGTCGAAAATTGCTAAAAATATTCTGGGCCTCAGAATTTTCCCCGTCGGCTTAACGCGCCCGAAGCCTTCCTTTCTCACCTTCCTTTTTCATAGCATGAGGCAAATCCGTTAAGTGCACTATATTGGACAGGTATTATCAAATTATTTATATGATGCACATTGATTTTTGCTTTGGCAACAGTTTTAATTACAGACGAAATGAAAGAATTTTATCTCCTAATCGATGCTGGGAAGCTGCGCTAGTCAAGGCGGACGTTGGAAAATCCACTTGTTCATTGATTCGGTCTTGGTACAGCTTTTGAGGACAGTAAAATATTTGAAAAAATTCAACGTAATTTTCCAGTAAACATGAATGTTGCATTGCTGAGGAAAGCGTATTAACGTTCGAAGAATAAGTAAAAAATAACAATGATAATCATGCGTTAAGTATTACTTGGGCATAGCATATTTGCGCTTCGGCACGCATTCTATTATGAAAAATTGTAATCAAGAGGAAAAGGATGATCAAAACATCATTATTTTAAAGTTTCGTCTGTTCAGTATACATTTATCCGTATATGATTAAGTCTACGGTAAAAAGTACCAGTATTTAATTTACTCTGGCTGTGATTGCAATGATGTTTTTAACGCATCCTAATATACGTTGGTACACCACATGTACAAAAAAAAATCCTAAATCCAATAAAAACATGATTAACTTGAACTTCTGATCAAGTTAATCACAGCTCTTTGGTGCACATTTGTTACTGCTGGCACCCGCACGCGGGATGCTGCTGGCAACGAGCCCCTTTCGTACAGCTGGCACGTTAAGGCTGACTGCACCTAGCATAAACTAGCATTTAAAGACTGCATAAAATATCCATTGAAGCTAAGAATCATTTCAGCCGTTAATTATTCCTCGGTTGCAAAATTTCAAAATTAATTTTTTTCACGAATGAAAAAAAGATGGGTAGCACCTAAAAATGAGATTGTCATTCATTTACTTAAGTTTGCAGTGAAAAAAGGTACAATCCGACAACAAAACAAGGCTGAAGACACTCAATTGATCTTTAAAATATGAAAACCATGGCCGCGTAAAATGAAATCTCTTTCTGTTAAGATCTCTTTCATACGGCGCTTGAAATAGACATTGTCCAGAGTGCTTTCTACGTTATCAGTGAGCAGCGCGTTGCCATTTTGTGCGACTGATAAGAACTTCTCTAACTACTCGTGAGCATGCGGCTGCCGGCCTTATCCGGTGCATTGAACGACGAAATGGGTAACCGTTTATAAAATTTTGAAAACTGTACCACAGTCTATTTTGTGAAATAATGCAATCAGCCGGAACCTAATCCCAAAAAATAGTTAGACTTCGTTGTAAGAGTCAAAAAATGAAACTTAAACAGATTCGACGTTTAACAATGCATCATATCTTCAAAAAAATAAATTCAACAACTTTCACGCTTAACAAAACAAGAGTTTCATCAGGAAAGTCTGACGTTCAAACCAACATCTAAATCAAGAACGAGAAAGGATCAGCCCAAAGTTTAAGAGCTGAAAAAAGGAAGCAGAACCTTCAAAAAAATTTTCTACGAAGCGCCAAATGTTCAAGAGGAAATCGCAGCCAAGCCTGGAAGCCGAAATAAAAACTGCAATGAAAGCGTACGCCAGACCTCGAGGAGCCTGAGTTAGTGGCCTGCGCATGACTGTGGTGTCCACACCAGCATGCTGCTCTGGGTCCCATCCTGCGGTCCCATGTGGCCGCCTCATCGGGTGCATGTTTCCAGCTCGCTAAGAATAAACATACGCAAGCCTCGGGCATCTTAGACATTCTGAACGAGTTTAGGTTTTGATTGTTTTGTTTCAAGTTAAACTCAATTTTTCAAAAAGATGCCACTCCTAATGATAGTGTGTGTCGTAAATCTGTACACTGAACATGAACATGTGTAGTTATGCCCATGCTCAACAATAGGTTTCCCTTTAAGTTGAAAAAAATTAATTTTGAATGTTTGTTCGTCCAAATTGTATAATGTTTATTTATTCATGGAATGTATTTATCCAAATGAATCCAAATTGAGTTTGGATATTAAATGCGATGAGCCACACAAACGTGAAATGTGACTCAGGAAACTTGAAGGAATGTGGCTTTTAGGCCCATGAATAAAGAGCATAATTGCCGCAATGGTATCAATTAGCCAGCGTACTATATGAATACATATATTCCAATGCCGAGCAACAAATTCTGATCAACTAGCACGAATTCAAATTCAAAAATTCATTAAGACCATGAACAAAGTTTCTTTAAAATAATTAGTCAATTCGTAAAATGAGAATATTTCGTATTCATAACATGAGATATTTAACGCTAGAGGTAAAAATTAATCATTAATTCGGGACTCAAAAATAATACTCCTAAATTTACATTTCACTTGAAGCTCTAGACGCTCGATAGACGGTGTGTTTGTGCTATAGCTGTCGCTCAATGTAGCACGCATGTCTTTTGTGTTTTGTGTTCGATAGACGGTGTGTTTGTGCTCTAGCTGTCACCCAATGTAGCACGCATGTCTTTTGTGTTTTGTGTTCAATAGACGGTGTGTTTGCGCTCAATTAAACGAATTCCTACAAAATTAAAAGGTCAGGATTATAAACTATATGCAATCACTTACATTTCATTTAATAATAAATACGCACAACTGTGATGGCTTCAATATTAAGCCAATGGTATAGAATTAGTTTACATTATCTGATCCTCTCCACTGATCTCATAAGAACTTACACAAAAACTTTATAATGAAGGTGAGGTGGTTTTCCAGCTTTGACGTATTGTATAACGCTTGCATATTTGAGACGAACACATTTACACGACAGAACAATCCGATAAAAAATTCATTTTCGAATCATCTACGTTTCCCAGACATTCATTTTACTTGTCGTTACCACTTTCTCTCGAACCGATTAAAATAATCATAGATATGAATTAAAATTACCCTTTCGTAGGTGCATTTGTTTTACATCATCGCAAAATAGGCCTCATAAATGTCCTTAGGTGTGTTTTTGTGTGATGTTTTACTGAAATGTTGAAATTAAACATTGATTTCACGTGACTTTCACAAAGTTGTCACGAATTCGTACTGAGGTTGCAGGTCCATGTTTTACGCGTACTTTGCGTGTACGCACATTCTGCGTGTATGCACAGTTTGCGTGTGTACACAGTTTGCGTGTGTACACAGTTTGCGTGTGTATGCCTGAGGGTGCGGTGGACATCGAGCTCAGGCCTCTTTAAATGCACATGCTATACGCTCGTTTCAAACACACTTCAGTCCCATGGCACCGTGCGAATGTTCCCCTAAGCGATTGTTTTACAGCACCAAACCGAAAATTTCGTGTAGGATATTTGTATTTTATAGTCCAGTAATTAGTATTTACTCGACCACTGACGTCAACCTCTGCTGCTGTACGTATCAAGCTGAATTAATGGAGCTAAAATAAAGATTTTGCGCTCTCGCAGCCTTTAATGAGGGGAATTTCTGTAGCTACAGCTCGTGGGAATATTTTGATCAAATCATATTTCAACTGTACATATCTCTTGCGCTTGCAGTCTGCACCAGTATTTCTCTCAACTGTCATCTTAAGAAATTCATATCAAATGAACCCGATATTCTCCATAAGCAAAAAAATAAAAACTTACAAACGATGCGAGGATTTTCTTCATCGATAAATAACTCTTAGAGGTAACCTAATGCGACAAATCGCACGGCCAAAATGCACTCACCGAGACGTTGACCGTAAACATTGTAATGTTGACCGTAAACATTGTAATGTTGACCGTAAACATTAAAATCGCAGCTCGCTGAGACGCCAACTTCAGTTCAAATCACACCCTCAGAGCGGCTCAGCAGCGCGTCTTTTGTCTCAATTCAAGGAAACTTTCAAATTTTGTTCTGTTCTCGTCCACTTTTTGCCACAAAATTACCCAATAGTGCAAAAAAAAATCCTTTCTGTTTCAGGATTTCCAATGCTATAAATTATGACGTATTTTGCACCCAAATTCGACACATTGGGCTACGATTTTGCACTATTCGAGTCTCTACTCAACATCGTTATATTTATAATCAGGCTGTAAATGTCAGATTTTCTAAAAAAAATAATTCAAGAAATTAATCATACCTTGCTTATTTAACTATCGATACTTCTCATAAAATTACAATTCTCATGCATTTGGGTAGGATGCAAACTTTCATTTAATTTGTGGGTTGTAGTGCTTCAGGGTAAGCGAACACGCCTGGGAGCTGGTCTGGTCAGAGGTGCCGCACACACACGTGTTGGCAGGGCCGCGGTCCGGCACCGACTGACAGAGGGTAAAGCCGCCCAAGCACAAGAAGCAAACCGGAACCTCAAGTGAAGTCTCTAATATTCTCACTGAAATCATACATTAAAATTTGAAGGAAATTAAGGAAGCCTTGGATCTTAAACCATTTACAGAGGGTCATTCAATAAATGCAATGCATGCTTGTGAGCACTTGTCATAGTTACAGGCACGTATTGATACGCATTGCTTAAATGAGCTTTCCATAAAGTGTACAAAAAATTTCTACGTTAGGTGGAACTACTGTATATTCGTTTTTTATCATATGAACTATTTACACAAAGTATGAACCTTGCTCTATAATATTCTTCAGAGTTCGGAAGGCAAATAAAAGGAAGGTGAATAAGGAACTTTTCATTCAGGCAAAATTAAATAAAGAGCAGGTAACAGATGTACTCCTTAAACGCAAAGCTATGATCTTAAAATTTATGAAGTGAATTATGGTAAAAATCAGATCAGGAAATCTAGTTTTGTGACAATTCAGCCGCGCTGCATATATGTGCTCAGTGAAACGATCATGAACGGGAAAGATATATCCATGGAAATTTGGGCCGACAAAATATGAGAAATTTTTAATTGTATTTTTTTAAATCGTGAGGAGGTGCTTTTTATTTACGAGGATTGATGCCTGCGGCCATTTCTGGACCAGGGAGAAGGAGACCGTGATGATATGATTTGAAACTTATTAAAATAAATCCAATATAATTTCGAGCATACATATTTCAATGAGACCATCGTCCACACGGCCTCAGTAATTGTATTCATGTATGAAGTGCGTGCCATGAATCTACCTTCATCAGGATAGCGGCTACCATACGAAACCAAAATCTCAGACACCCCTTCACGACGCAGTCATCAATGCCCGTCATAAACTGCCTTAAGCATGTCAGCCTTCAGCAAAACTTTATTATTATGAAGCATCAGGTTGGCTTTTCTCAGCGACGGACCAAACGTGACTAACGCGTTCACTTAAAATAGGCGAATTTGACGGTGTAATGAGTGACGTCAGAAAAGAATCAAAGCCTACCAGATCTTCAAAGGCTTTAAAAATGATCGAACAGAACTGCTTAGCATGGATCGCCTGCGCCTGTGGAGACATGAACTCCCCCAGCACACGCCACGTCTATTGAATGTTCTCCTGTGCCAGGTTTTGTTCAGAGGATCTGTCACCTAAAGTTCCCTGGTGACGCTCCTTATTGACTCTCAGGGTCATTTTCACTAATGTTTTATGACTGCTGCATAAAGGGTGGTATTCTTATGATGTCTGAATGTGAGCAATGCAGGTTCCATCTTAATAGACTTTCAACATAGTCACAAATCGCTTTCATTCCCATCCAAACTCTGTGTGAAAAGTATCTTAGAACACTTGCAAATTTGTCGGTTTCTGAGTCCCAATAAGCCTTTTCATTTTCTATGCACTCATCTTGTTCAGCATGAGTATCTGTGATGAATGAAAAACATTAATTAGACTAAAGATAATGATGAAATGAGAACATCATCTCCTAAAAAAGGCCTACCATCCTTTACGAGTGGACTAGGAGAGCTTTTCAGAAAGGGAAGGTTGGAGAAAGTGATGGGGTAAGATAAATTGTACATACATGTACAGTTAAGTGGACATGGTGAGTTATCCTGTTACAATTTACTCTGAATATCTAACGTCGCTCGTGATCGTAATTGGGAAAAGACCGTCACAACCGATCTCCAGATCCAATGTTGAAAAGTTTACCGTAAAATTTGCCGATGGGTATTAATGCAACCGTTGACAAAATTCATTCGAAGAAAACATGAAAGAGACTCATAACATTTCAGTTTCGAAACTGAACTGTAAGGGCGAATAGTTATCCAGAAAGATAGAGCAGTCTAGAGAGCTACCAAAAGAACGTTTTATTTGAGCATTTGGTCGAGATAATATTTCAACGAATAACAAACGCTAGAGCTCACTAAAAATTTCACGTCATGCCAATATTCCGAGACCGCCAAGACAGTTTAGGGAACTAACTCGCTTCATTGCACAAGATACCAGCATCAGACACCACACTCGCAGCAAGCAGTAGTACATAGCTGGCCGGCCATTGGAACTGAACAATACAAATGCTTCAAATTACAAAAACCCAGGCACGTAATTTCCCTAAAACATTACCCGGCATGGTATCGTTTCTTTTCGAGGTTAAAACTTCGACGTTGAAAAATTTGAAGCATTCATTTGAGGGGGAAAAAGTTTGTTTGGGGAACACAAACGCGTTGCCCTTTTGTGTTAGACTAAGCCCGCCCACCTCCGGGACTCAGCAATCAGCACGACGAAAGCCACCGTGTGCGTCATCGGCTCGCTGATTGGGATCTCTTCATGCATATTTTGTGCGGGCTTTGCTTCCCGCCGACGGGGATGGATCTCATCATATCTCGGGGACAGGAAAGCTCCTTTGAAGCTGCGGATAGTTGATGATCTCGGCGCAGTCACGCACGTTGTCATCGACTTTTTAATGACGTCTAGGACTGATGATTCGCCTATGTCTGGAGCCGAGGCGTCTATAGCAGCCGCCTTCCTGTGAAGCTGCTCACTGGGCTCGAGAAGGGCTGATGGATGGCAGCTTCCAGTCTGTCAAGGCGCATTCACCGGAAATTTACGTCCTGAAAAAACATTATAACCGTCAAATGAGCTCTGATTTGCAAAACTAGAAGGCAGCCTTCGACAGCGAATGATTTCAGGGGACAACGAACATCTATTTTTAAGTCTGAGAATATTTGTATCCGAAAATGTGACTGGTCTTTATGTCGACACCGACAAACAACTTCGTTTAATCTAGATGGAAGAGTAACTCGCTAACCTTGTAACTGCCTTTATCTAAATTAGTCGTAACTAAAAATACTGTAAAATGCAATCTTAAATGTTATTAACTTAATTCCTCTTAATATACCTTAATTTTGGTCCTACGAATATCTCGAGTTCACCAGTTAGTATATAATTCTGTAGTCTGTGCGTGCAAATACAATGCTTTAAATACGTGCCCCGCCTCAACATACGCCCGTACTTTTGATGTGCAAAGACCATCTCGATTCGTAATTGAACGCAGCTTTGTCGACGAAATTTATTAAAGATTGTAGCACACAGTACCTGACGTGATGATATGGTTCTCGGTTCATCATTAGAAATACCACATTCGCGCAGCACACGCTTATTGGTTCTAAAATTCGAAAGTAGTTTTCAGAAATTGAGGTCGCATAACAAACATCCTTGTGTCCTTCAAGGATGAATTATTAATGGTGTTTACTTTTGTGCCATATACGTCAATTGAATTCGCGATTGTATGTTCTATTGACTTCGTAAATAATTCATTTCTAATGCATCGTCTTCGACACTAAGGGAATACTGAGATATTGCCATCTACCGGAGGGTGAGCTACAAATAACAAATTCTGCCATAAATCTAAGCCCGCGTTGACATGCATTTGACTTTTCTGTCGATAAAACTTTGGTATTTTGATCTCAGTGACCTCCTCCTCAATAGGTCCGTCAGGGTGCAGGCACGGTACAGCGCTCTATTTTACCAATACCAAATGTTATTTATAAGTCCCTCAGACCTCTACTACGACGTCAGACCTCCGTGATGCACAGCATAAATTTATAAGTAACTAGTCAACCGTTGGGTCAAATAAAATTTATCAAAATCAAACCGTATCCAGAAATATTTTCTATGCAGTTAAGTCGGTATCCACAATAGAGGATTAAACGAAGAGTATAAATTTCGAATATCTCAGAGCCGACAGACGAATCTTTCGTTCCTGTATCCACTTTACTAACTTGCGTGACATAGATTATCTCTGATCAACCATAGATTATTTATGGTCTCTAAAAAACTATCGTGAGTTAGAGATGTTATGAACAAAAGACGAGTGAGTTACAGGGCTTTGCAGTGTCTGCAATAGGTGCAAGGCCGCGAAGCCCTCTCTGTTGCTTGCATAATTTGCTTTCCATTGTTTACACCACACTTTATTGTATCGTTACGAATTTCTGCACTCATTATCAGCTTTAAACCAAAGCTAGTCACGCGATCGAGTGCATCAGTATCACTTCTCATTCAAGTCTACTAGAACACTATGAAACTATACTAGAGAAACTTTATTGTATCGACTAAATATTTCAAAAAGTTTACTTATATGCTGCATAAAATGAATTCAATGCATTGAAATAATAATATAGATTTCGAGAAATTTCTGGCTTTTCGTTTAGGTACGGAGATTTCAGTTTCTTTTGTTAGTAA
Source organism: Orchestia grillus (assembly GCA_014899125.1). Taxonomy (NCBI): domain Eukaryota; kingdom Metazoa; phylum Arthropoda; class Malacostraca; order Amphipoda; family Talitridae; genus Orchestia; species Orchestia grillus. The sequence goes on from VOMN01043180.1 coordinate 10,903, forward strand.
CGGCCGGCCTTTCATACTCTCTTTATCATCGTACTTATCATAAGTGATGTTCAAAGCTAATCTTTTTCTGGAAAAAGTGGCCACGATGTGAGAGAGAGCTTCTCATTACTAACGCACTCATTGCTTACCATGCAATGCCATTACTTTTTTAACTCTGAAGTTAGAGCTTCATCTCGCTTGATTGAAAATTTTATAATTGGTTTCAACGTATTAGAATTTACGTTGCGAATAATAAACTGACGAAGATCGAGTTCCCTGTTTGACTGTTTCAAAAATCGGGGTTTTCCCCACATAAGAATTTTTCATTTTGAATTGTAAATTTCGAGTGAAAATTAGATGTTCAGCTTCAAGAAAGAATCTTTTGTTCGCTTCACATAATTCTTTATAGAGATCACTTGTTCCAAATCTATCCTTTATAGATTGAAAGAGCTTTATTTTTCATCATCCCTGAAAGCTATTGTGTTTCTAAGTTAACTATTTTATGAACTGAAATCAACCCAACCAGACCTAGCGAAAAAAAAATAAATAAATGACCCCTATGTGATTAATTCGTGCAGCCGAGTGGAATGTCAACGTTTTTTCAACATGCAAATTTTTCTACCTAAAATGCAAGCGTCACTAATTTTCAGACCAGCGTAGTCCAGCGTAGACAGGCTGGGCGTAGATGCTCCAAAAGACTGCAGCATCTCACGCGTAGCTTTCAAACGAGCGTCATACATCCGAAATCAGAGAATCGACAAAATGTTTTCGATGCTAAAGAACAAGTTCGCTGACAACTCCAGCATTTCTAATCGGTTTCGTGGGAAGTCCAAGAGAGATAAGTATGTATATGTGGGGCTTACAGTTAAGGAGCACTTAAGATAAAAATGCCTCGGAACTCTTGGCAGAACCATTTCAAAATAAGCTGAAATTTTTTAGATTTCGTCAATTATACATATAGTTTTAATTGCCTCCTACTTCCGTTAATTTTCTATTTGCATTGAGCAGTTTTTACTGTAACAAAGGGAACATTTTACGTAATATAATTAATATTTTCACAAAAAAATACCAAAATTAAGCACATATTGAATTTCACGTAACTTTTACCACCGCAAAAACAAGAGATCGTTACACGTGGGACAGTAATGATCATTTCTGGCATAACTTTTACCGCCCAAACAAAACGTAGCTACGCGTGAGATCAGAAATTACCTTCCTCACACAATTTTACTGTAAAAATAAGATGCAATTATACATGGGATCAGAAATTACCTTCCTCGCACAATTTTACTGTGAAAGCAAGAAGCCGTTACACATAGGATCAGAAATTACCTTCCTCACACAATTTTACTGTAAAAATAAGATGCAGTTACACATGGGATCAGAAATCCGCCGTAAAACGAAGGCAAAAAAAGCAGCCCACGACCCCAATAGCTGACGCAGATCAATCGACACTGGACTCTCGAAATTGAAATGTAAACATTGGTATTTTTCGAGCCTGTAAACATGCAATCTTTGCCTACGAATGCGTGGAAGTTTGGAGCAAACCACCTGGTATTTTCCCATGTGTGCAAGCCAAAATTTTGGAGTGACGTTACTTGAAAGAAATGGGGAAAATTGCAATCTTGTATCGGTCGGAATAATTTGCATTGAAAACCTGCGATTACCGGACACGAAAACTATGTACAGGAAGGGAAATATTTATAATATTAAAATAGTCAACATAAACTGAATTCTTAAGTTCTGCTCACGCACTCTGGGGTAGAATATAAAGAATATGTATATGTACTTGAATTTTTATGCATATAAGAAAAAAACTCATTTTCCACGGAAATATCTTACAACATCTCAAGTGGCCTCCTCACTAAATACTTCCACTCACTGTGTCTTGCCGCGACCAAAGCAATGCTGTGTATCCCTGCTCCACCTGCCTGTCGCACGTATACCGCGAGATATACCTCAAGATATAGCGCGTGAGATATCGCTAGCTATACCGTGAGATATTCTCCGGGAAATACCCCGAAGTATACTGCGCGATATGCTGCGAGATATACCGCGAAATATGCCGCGAGATATAGCACGGATTTACTGTATCAGCTGTCTCTCGGTGACATACGGTAAGTTGGTGTTGAAGTATGTGCTCTGAACTCTAGGGGGTTGACCTCGTGCATCAAAAACACGATAGAAAAGCTCGAAACATTTGTCAAAGTACATTTCAAAATAAAAGCTCCCTCAGTCGCCCCCCCGCTAAATGTTATTAAATGAGCGACAATTTCACGCTAACGAAATTTGATTTGGCGCCCCATGTATTCAGACATTTCAAAGTAAAATATTACCTGGTGTGCATGAGAGAAATTTTAATAAAAAACAACTTAAGCTGCTATAAAAAGAAGCACGCGCTAATGTGAACGAGCTCTCCGGTATGGTGCTGCTTCTACAGTACAATGTTTCTCAAGAAAGAAGAAAGAAAGAAAGAACAACACTCAAACACATTTGCGTATTGTTGGTAAAGACGAAGAAGGAAAAAATTTTATTCCAGCAGAGTTGGCGTACAGTACAACATAGGGTTTTGAATGCCTTAAAATAACTGACGCGTGAATGATGTGAGAAATATGGGATTTAACCTTTCGTTACTAAGTGAAGCACTCAGTGGTTGCGTGAAAATCTGTGTGCGCAGCCGAGAGTCGATCTCACTTTAGAACACTTGAGACTCACTTGAGTCTTATTCGAGACTTGCTCACTTGAGAACAGACCGCATAACCACTGCCCAGTAAAGTCCCTTCCAAAAAAAAAGACGGACCATACTACATGGTCAGTCAAAATGATCTGACACATTTGTAGGTTAAATAAAA
>VOMN01043184.1:0-28097 GCA_014899125.1 Orchestia grillus
TCGCGCTTTCTTGGTGAGAACGCAATTGATCTGTTGAAAAAAGTGCAGGCTAAATTTCTATACCTCTTCATTTCATATCTTAGATCATCAATCGACAGCTACTCGGCAGCACCTAGAGTATCGGTTGACTGGTTGCAAGCATAGGGTTGAAAACTGATGTAGTTCAAGCTTTCCGCGGCGTACGATTTGTATAATCAACAGGTTTCATAATGACGCAGTACACTTTGTTTGGTGCTAAAAATAAACAATCTCCATCCTATTAATGAATTTTTTGTACGATTAAAAACAATTTGACTGCAGTTTCAGTGTTTTCTTCTCGGCAGAACAGGGATCTTTCAATAAAAGAGACTGTATGTAAGAAGGGGCTGCTCTGTTTTTTCACAGCCGATATTTTTTTAGAATATCACAACAGAATTGCACGCCCTTGGCCCTTTGCAGCGCTAGCGTTCATGAAGGAACAGCCCCGCGGACGGACACAAACAAACCAACGCTAGCTGACGGTTCTATCAACCTACATGCTCATCTAATTTCTCTGATGACCTATTATATGACTAGCCGTATAGTTGACTATATATAAAATATTTTTAAGCTTAGAACTTTGTTGAGCTGGAGTAAGTATTGTAATAATTCGTTTTCTACTTCAAAATTTTTCAAGTTTTGAATAATACTCGTATATTCCCCATTAAACAGGATTTGGGTGAAACAAATGTGAAACGTGCAACGTCATCAATGATTGAATTTCATAGTACGACTAACCCAATCTCTTACTGCATAGTCAACTCACTTGTTTGTTCTGTTAAAATGTTTAATTGCTCCTTTGTGCTGTTCAGCTGGTTTTCCATGGTGAGCATTTTGGATTCAGAAATTTCCTGGAATAGAAAGAAAATTAAATTAGATGATTAAAGATTCCTTTCATTAATAGAGTTACGTAATGTTAACATTGCTTCACGATACTGTTGTTTGGTACGGTAAACAGAAAAAACAAAATCCAGTGCTATTTTGTCCCTTATTTAACTATTATACCTATTTTATTTTCATAACTTCTACTACCGAGCTAGCCATTCGCACTGCACGAAGAACCATTTCGAATCTACCAGTTTTCAAGAATATCATCTCAACTTCACTGTACGAGTCTTTTGGTTCGTATAAATTCGTTCCCAGGTTGAATATTATCAATATTATCATGCATCCCCCCCCCTCCCCCTGTCGCACCTGTATTGCTCTGAGTGTTCTTTCGTTGGGGGCGCTCTCGAAGTTCTCCATCTGCAAACCATGTAATATTTGCCTTCAATTTTCAGAGTTATTCAAAAATTGTTACATTAGCTACCAAGAATGAAACAATTTACAGCGTGGAATAGCTTAATTGATTCGAATATCATTTAACTCGATACAAATGACAAAGTAAATGGACATGTTCCTTCATAAAATAAAAGCACTTTCTAGGTAGGTTTAAGCTTTACCGTTCGATTGCGTCACCAATATTGTTGAGATCCGTACGGCTGAGTGCATCGGTTTTACCCTGCTTTCAAACGCTCATCAAAAGTTATATAAAGGCTATGAGCCTCAAAGGTGAAGGCTTTTGGAATATTTTCTTCACATTTACGGATATTTGTTTCCATAAAATTGATGCAAATAAGAACGTACTAAATTTTTACTTAGCATTTAACATAAAGGTACTATTGGTCACTACTGAGTAATTCAATTCAGCATGGAAAAAGTGTAATGGAAGGGATTGGTATCAAAACTGTATTTGAATCATTAAGTTCACACATAATTCTTCATGTACTCTTGAAAAATCAATTGTAACCCTCATGTGAAACTTAATAAAATTGTTAATTTTTTGCACTCTGTTTTAAGTATTTCTCTACCCACCTTGTCTCTCAGGAGGTTGAGTCTGCTTTCTATGGCTGGGAATCGCTTCGATTTCTCAGTGATGTTTCTTATTTCCTCGTTGATGGAGACAACACTGCTGTTGAGTAATGCATTGACCTCCGTCGTGACTTTTTGGTTTTCTTCTAAAGCCGCAAATCTTTCTTTTAATTGCGATATCTCAGTTAACATTTGCTTTTCTTTCTCTGTGGCAACATGCTCCCTCGTCGTCACATTTTCCCCCATCGTAGCGACTCTCTCAGACAACCTTCGTACTTGTTCTTTTAATTCTTGCATGGTATTGTTCGAAACGACTGTCATCTGTCGCACAAACATCAAAACTTTTCCTAAATCCTGACTACCTAATTCTACTTCCTTTTGCAAAGCTTCATTCCCTAGATTAGTAGCAGTTAAGTTTGCTGTCAGACGAACGACTTGTTCTTCAAGACGCTGGAGACGTTGCTGCTGAGCAGCTTGCCTTTCCATGTAATCATCGTGCAGCTCCGTCTGAAACGAGGAAACACTCAAATCTCAACTGGGGTCAGCCATCACTAACGGCATCTCCAAACTCTTATGAAAATCTGTTCGAATAATTTATTGAATTCAACGACTTCAATGATCTGTTAAATAAAACGACTTCAATTTAAACATCAAAAACAGAAGAAAACTCTTCTACATTCCTCAAACTTCACGTTAACTTTAGCATTCGATACGAGGACTCCTCAATCATTTGCATTTTAATGAAGTGAAGTTAGTAATGGCACGAATGAAAATAACATCTCCCCTAAAATGGTTTCCATTTATCAATCCTTCATAGGGGATGTTGTTTAAACTAACTCTAATAGTTACTGTCCAAGTACTTGAAAAAAAACAAATTACAAATCAACTCTTCACTGAAATCGTCAACTACTGTGATGCAGAATACGACGCATTTTAAAGTTTGGTTCCTGTTTCTGCCCTTAGATAAGACCAGAAACTACTTGTTTTTCTGGGCCTATGATATGAGGACATCGGATGGCTGTAGGTAACCACTTAATTTTACATTTCATCGCAAAGCGTGTTTCGTTGTAGGCTTTGTTACTCTGCCTTCTTAACATATTTTTCGGTGTTTGTGCTCGTCCCACCACGGAAGTTCTCTTTACTATTCAGAATAAGTTTTAGTTAGAATGATGAAAAAATATGCAGTTGCAAATATGAATCTGCAAATGCACGGACCACCTGCCTACGTCTCACTAACCATCCGATCATAAAAGCAGAAATGTGCAATACACGAACTTCTTCATTGCACGAAATTATCAGTAGAATATAAAGTATGACGAACAGACGCCAAGACCAAGTAACTGATTAATATCGAACCTGACAAGAATTGTGCTCACTACCTCAATGAGGCGCAGACGTTGCGATATCTCATCCAGCTGACTCTCAGTCCCGGGCACCGCCGTCCCTCTTCCGTCGAGCATAGCGTTCAACTGTCTACAAAGAAGAGATTAATTAAAGATAGGTATTCAAAATTTTGCATCATTCTGAAATAAGTTTTAATTATTATCCACGGATTAAATATAGAAAAAATTAATCTAAGTATCACGTAGAGTAGTAATTACTGTTAACGATCGTCGGCCAAGTAAGCACTGGAATCGCTACAGCTTTAAATTACTAGCAAGAAATGGTAAAAATGCCGGCAGCAAACCGCTGCACTAATCTTCGCAGTGAGATTTTTTTATGCCAAACCAGCCTAAGGATAAATTATAACAACATTTCCTCAATTACTTTTGAATTATACAGCGAACTATAATATGTTGTGTCTTTTATAACCCATGTGTCGATGATAGTGTAACCCCAAGATTCATGTATTATCTACAATATTGCACTTTATTCAAATTTATTGAATAAAATTCACATTTATTAATAAAAACTCGAAAATATATTGAGTGTACTAGAGTACTCAGGCTTTCCCTTTCCATATTTACTAAGCATTTCTTTCGAGTATTTACTTTAATCATTGTAACTAAGTGACACGTTATCGGGGTCATTCTGATGGCATGCTCTCTCCTTCACGTCCATTTCCAATATATGTACATATCAACGGACATCTATCCATAATTATGATGTTGAACGTCTTACAAGTTCAGATATTCGAATGTCACGATATCAACCAAGTTCTTGACGAAATAACTCTGCGCGATTTTGCATAAACCTTTACATTCCTCTGTCCAGCCATTTAATTTGTTTCACGTAAATTTTGCCATTCGTAAATTTTGTCGTCTGTTTTTTTTTAAATGTGTACTGTGCTGTACGGATTCACACGTATTTAGGTATAATAAAAAGTTTAGCGGTAAATGGCACACCGGCGCTTGTCAGTCCTACGGAGAGCCTGCGTGGCACTAGAGGGTCCCGCTGTAGTCTGTGTGTTCAGTGTACATAATATTGTGATGTCTTTAGCGTGTCGAACGTGTTATTATGAATCATTGTAATCTACATCCCATACGCATTGAAAGTGCAGCAGTATCAGGCTCTATGTAGTTTTTATAGTAAAGAAAATAATTTATGTACTTGTATTTCTCACTTTATAAATTAATTTGCTTATTTCATACAATTTAATTATTAATTTACGTTTGTGAAGTATCTTGTTGTCAATTTATCGAAGCGAATATAAAAACTGTGCATGACAAACTTAAACTACTATATTTATTTATTTAATGATCATTGCTCAGATTATACGGTGAATGTTATTTCGTTTCATTGTACTTAGTGTGAAATAAAAAAATGTTAAATTGACAATTTTTTTTAAGGTTCATACTTACAATTGCACTCTCTGAATTATAAAGCCCACATTAATGTAAAATTAGATTTTACAGGATGAGAGCAGTCGGCACGACAGACAATGTATTGATGGTGTGATGTGATGTAATCACATGAGATATTAATCTCGCTGTCTGATGACATAGGAATTGGGTAGACATCCAAGAATGAACAACTCGGCTCATTCCTGTTGCCATAATCTACTCTATACTACTCTTTTCTTCTTTCGTGATATAAATCTAGCAACATTAACCTGCCTCTTTTAATTTTGTGTGTTAAATTCCATAGCTCTAAAGTCTAAATGAACTCAGATCCATCGTAGCTTTTTAGAATGTTTCTTGATTCTTACGAAACCTTCCGACCAGAAGCTCATGTGTCTACAAACAGCGTGCGTTGCCATGCTTGTCCAACGCAGCCTCACCAGGCGCGAGCTGCGGCAATCCACGCCCACCTTCGGTGAAAATCAAACAAAAATGTTGCGAAACCATTCGCAACAACGTGCAGTTAACAATGCACAATTTAACAACACTTTTTGAAGCTAGCTTTGAAATTTTCCTGGTAGTCAACAGGCATATCATCAGATTAATTAACACCACATCCTCCGTATTCAATTGAGGTAGAACCTTCGTTTAGTCTTCTGCTTTGAAAAAAAAGAGCAATTAAATGGTATAAAGACTATTCTATTCAAGATAAAAATTGCAAACGACAATGAAGATACTAGAAAATAAGTTCAATTTTAGTACGTATCTTTAAGGTGGATTTCTTGAGTTTGTAGGCAAAACTTCTTCCTACCAAAATGTAGCTACCATTTTTGGCGATAATATATGTAAGATTGCCCGTTGGCTGCAGTTCGGCCATTGTCCGGCGAGTTCCACACTCTGAGCTGGAGGGGAGTCCATATTTGTCAATTTCCCATGCGCTGGGGACCCTCGTAGAAACATAATCTTAAAGTTCTTTTATTCTCTATTGGTGACCATTTTCACTGATTCTATCAATGGCAAAGGGCACCAGCCATAAAATCACTGAAGCAGTATATACAATCTGCTTCAGATTGCCGCATTTCGGTATTGCAATAAGCTTACCTGTATGATGATTGGTACGAGTGGGACTCAATCTTAATTTAAGCTTAGCTAAGTTACTTAGGATAATTTTAAGTCACAATTAGACCTGATTACGTGTCACAGTGGCAGTGTGCAATGTACAGTAGTTCAGTCACTTTGTCCGACTCTAATGTTATGTGTAGAATACTGAGTTACCGAGCAATAAAGTTAGAGTCGAATAGACCTAAATCTACGAGTTTATCGCTGACTATATCATCGTTAACGCTGACTTGAAGCTAACAGGAGTTCTCTTTAGTCTAATCGTGGATTATGATCGGAAATGAGTTTTTTTCTTCCGTATTTCAAAATGAAAAGACAGTAGTTAAAGTTATTTACCACTGAGATGAGGCACTGTGCATCTCAGAGTTGCCCCCATAATTCCGTACCGCTTCCAACAAACATTACATAATAACCAGGCTCATATCCGGGAAGGCCTTGTTCCTCCTGCCGCCTCCACCCAAGGCTCTTCCTACTAACATATATGTTGCAGTACTTCAACTGTGCGCCCCGCTTTCTGTAGAAGTAACCTAGTTAAGAGTCTTCACCCTTTACTCTTTTATGAGTAAAGCTCCTTGGATTTAGGTCTACGACAGCATCGTGAATACGTTGGTCAGCCATTTAGAAAAAGTTCTTCCGCTGAGGTCTATGCTTGAGCTCCTAGGGGTTTCATTGCATGGGCAGCCGAGGTGCTACAGTTGCATCACTGGAACTGATTTTGGGTCAACTATTAACCCCTTAACGTATTATCCCGAGATATCTCGTGGACGTGGATAATGCATCCACACGGTCACTGTCGGTAACACCGACCATATGAATGCAACACCGACCTTCTCGAGGTAATACATACGTTATGGGGTTAAAGTGGTGTAAATACTCGTAACCATATCCATATTTTTTAAATGTACACGTAGATATAGAAATGTACGAGGTCTCGCACTGTTTACCATACATTAGCCGTAACTAAAAGTAAAATAGTCCATTTTGACACTCTTGCGGTTTTCATGCTCTCGTCGAAAAATAGACACAGAAACTCCGTTATAAAGTGTTAGGACACACTTTATGTACTCACATCCCAGTATGATATATAACTGTGCCAACCGTTACACAACTATCGTGAATTTACGGCATTTCAGGCGAATGTTCACCTTACTCTGCGACCCCATTAATTTTACATTGGAGTCAGTAAAGATACAAACTTTCAATAACGGAAACGAATATTTTAAAGATTCTGTCATCTTCTCGTCTAACTTTTCCTGTAGAACTTTCATTTGTACAAGATTTTCAAAATATCATGCATGGTAGAATTTACAAATGCTTCACCACACGCTTGCCAGAGTGTGCTCACCGATGGCTCCTCGTGTACCACCTCCAGAACTGGTCGGTCTTGACGAAGTAGGTGCTCATCTGGCGCAGCGCTTGACTGTGACGGTTGATCCTACCTTCCAGCTCCTCGAGGGTGCCGCCCTGGGCGACCGCTGCACACCACACCAACAGCACTCCCCGTATGAGGGCACACGACTTCCACATGACTACTTTTTTGGTACGTGAAATTCTGTCAAATTCTTTCTCTGGTTTTTATCTGGGCAAAACAGAAATGAAACAATTAAACTTGATAACATAAATAGCTTGCACACGAAAACTAGTTCCAAGGCCTAATTAGGTTAGTTGCAAGTCCTTGATGATAAAAGCTCGGTTAAAAATTTATACGTTGGGAAATAGAACAGACAAGCTTCATTGATTAGCTTATTAGGAATCGGACACTACACCAGTCAGGCGGTTGGGAACACTCGACTCCACGAGCTGAACCAACATTGACCCTGCGTTACTCCGCAATTGTGCCTTCTACGCTGTTCGTGTTCATGGATCATGAGAGACCGACAAATAGTTCTTGCACCTGACTAACGCAGCACCGTTAAAAAAGCGTTGTAGGGTCTATTATTACTTTCACTCGTATTTGTTCATTGTGGCTACCTCTTGCCTGTCCGAAAAATTATTTACTCACATATTGTAAGCAGCTCCGTCTTGTAGCTCGACAGAACTATTTTGTTTTCACTGGGTTTTTAATTATCAGTATAAATTGTGCGAACTAATGAATGATTTTATATTACAGCTAAGCGGACATTTTAAAACAGACTTGGAAATAAGTTTTAAAAATAGACTTTGGAATAATTTTTTCAAAATAGACTTCGAAAGAAATGCATAATAAATTTTCAAAAATTGTGAGTAGTGAATAAAACGAGAAAATCACTTCCAAATCACCAATGCGTAGTTGTCTCCTTACATTAGAAATTTTCATTTCAAAATTTCGAATTATTTCATCCTTTTCCCCAAGCCATGAAATGAGTCACTTGACATCGCCCAGATGTTGAGGTGTCAAATGACTCAGCGCTTCGTGCTCTGTCCTGCCGCTGTCAAGGTGTGAGACTCCGCTCGGCGCTATCTGTTCGTGTGCGTGAAAGGCCTTAAGGTTATCTCTTGTACAAGCTAAGTTATACCAATTTGAACTTTCTTTTTTGCTGAATTGCGACAAGTACTATTTGAATCATGAGATGCTGAGATTAGGCCTTAACGAACACCGTGTTATTCAATTTCTAAGTAGAAATAAAACTGTATCCTTCAATGTTTACGTTTATTCTGCATCATACTATTCACGTATTTAGTGTCTGTAACCGTAATAAACTTTTTAATACTCAAATAATTGTTTAATGAACTTCGTGACTCGACTTACACCTCTGGTGCGTAAAGATGCAATGGACGTGGCGGGATACTGCGGGCTTAGTGACCACTGAGTACATGCTCGTAAGTATTAATGACCACTTAATGCAGGAAAAACAAAAAAAATCGAAGTTTTGAAGTGAAATTTCTTTTTAACGAGATTCCCTAAAGCTAAACTAATTTTATTCTCTAAATCTAATATGATGGACCTAAACATAAACTGATATTGAGAAACTACTGCACAGTTTTCGGGCGAAAAAAATGAACCTAAAAAGCGTGAAATACATATTGCACCCGTATAATGTTCAAAAATGTCCTCGACTAACGAGGAAATTACCTTTAAAACAACTACATCAATTAGCATAAAGAAATTATCCAGAATTGTGCAAGCAAATGCAAAAACACGCAATTTTTTCATATATAACTCATTTTAATTAATTTAGAACACATCACACTAGTTTATTGCGCACAAATTCCTGTGAAATACGTAGATGAATAATCAAGTTTGAAGACCTCATTCACACAAGACATCGGTCGAAGGTCTCATCGAACAGGACAGCGGACAACCTGCAGGAAACCGTGCCCGATGAGCGCGTGTTAGAACCATCACCGCCGAAGATGAACTGAAGCAGCGACGCTCTCGAGTAATAATACATCCTGCACTCGAGCGCATGATCTTGAGAATGTCTTGTTGATGTTGTTTGCCTATTCATTGAATGAAACTTAAAAACGTACCCTCCATGACAATTTTTAATCGGAATTCCTATATTTTGCTCATTACGTCAGTTTATACAGTGTGTTGCTATAGCGTTTGCACATAAAGCGTTAATATGCGAATAATTTGAAGAAAATATCAAGGATTTACGTCTCCATGAGAGGCGCCTCTGAGTGGCCACTCTTTAAGTGCTAGCAGGACGATTAATATTCTGCCAGCTCAGTGAAAGGCGTGCTCTGTGCTGGTCGTACGTACGTCATCCTTGTGCTCTCGTCTCGCGGATGCTCGAAGGACTTCCACTTGAAGTTTCTATCATTTTCGATACCTTTGACGGAGGTACACAAGAAAATGCAATAAATTATACATATGCATATATATTTCCATCTTCATTGACGATTTTGATAAAAACTGCTACATGAAGTATTATAATAAGTTCCCGGACAAAAAATCAGTCACCTGCTGCTAATATGGTGTAGGACCTCCAAGAGCACGAATAGTGGCGGCTATTCTGTTCGGCATTGAGTCTGCAAGTTTTCTAATGTTCACCTGGTTGATTTTAAACTATCAATCATTAACGGAATTGTGGTGCGGCCACAGTACGTCTACAATGTTCTCCACGTTTAATTGTCTTTCTAGGTGGTCCTACAAATTTTTTATTGGGCTCATGTCTGGAGACTTCGTTGGCCGCCCTAAATGTCTCACATGTCCTGAATGACTTTCATACCAATTAACGACAATTCTAGCCTGATATACCCGGCAGTTGTCATCCTGAAAGATAGGCTAAGCAAAATGCCTTTCATCATTCGGATATTGGGCAAATAGCAAACCTAGGTTATCTGGCAGCTCAAGGTAGCCATGTTGGTTCAGTTTGACGGATACCTCAACTGAAGGACCACTTCTGTGTGGTTGAAACAGTGCTAGAACAAGAAAAATCCTCTTCTTCCTCGTATCGTTCCTTGCACGCAGGCTTTATTGAAGGATACATATGAGGTCTTCAATGAACACGACGGCAGGCATCAATACTATTGAGACAGAATCGTGATTCATCTTACCACATGTTATTTTTCCACTGCTCTACACTCCAATGTACGTATGCTTTGGCCCAGTTTAAACGAGTGGTCCCGTGGCCAGGAGTTACCATCGGCCGTTTACGAGCCGCTCTACTTCATGCACCCATTGCATGGAGTTCTCTACGAAGAACTCGTTCAGAAACAGCAGGAGAAGGGCCATCATTGATCGTAGGAGTTCCATCCTTGATATAAGCGATTTCGGTCATCAATTCGTGCCCCACGACGGCGGTCCCCATCGGTTAGAATTTTCTTTCTACCACAATTTTGCGTTGAATTGTCGTATGTGCCGGATCGTTTCCATTGTTGGTATAGCCGCATAAAAGTGCGGCATGAAACACCAGAGAATTCGACTACTTCCTACATTGGGAGTCCCTAAGTCCAACCCGATGCAAAAGCCTCTTTTCGTCATTCCGATACGCCTCGCTTTTGTCCCATCGTTATGAAGCAACTAAGAAACAAATCTACGTCGTTGCAGCTTTAAATGAGGATTAATGGCTACACCGTTCTTGCATGTAATCTAAACTTCGGTCATAGCTTTGAAAACCGATTAATGAACGTAGTAAATGACCAAAGCTCGAAAACAATAGGACTTTAATTTCTTGTCCACAGAGCTTACATACTCGTTCACTGCCTTTCAAAAAAATTCGCTGGGGCTTGTTAAGATATGTAATGAGATTGTTTGTCAACACTCCTACTACCAAGCTACGGTTGTTATCTCAGATGTGAGCAGAACGAACCAAAATCAAAGTTAAAATTTTAAAAGTTCGAAAGTGACATTTTACGAAGTTTTTCTAAACTTGCGAAGACAATTTGAAGAGTTGCTCGACAACAACCAATAACGAGGTTTTCGTTAAGAAATTAGGCACTTAAAAATACAAATTGAATAGGCATGGCTTTAAGCGCTGGCGATGCAGTGCTGTGCACACTTGAGAGTTGGAGCATAAACGAGACAACCGCGAAGATGATTGCACAACCAGTGCTAGTGGAGACGCTACTTGTATGTACACAACATTGAAAGTGAGACTTGCACCGGAAATGAGTAATTTATACCTATCTTCAATGTTATTACTAAATCTCAGTAACCTTTGGTTGTTTGAAACAATTTTACAATAGACATATAATGCCCTGAACACCTTTTACAAGTTTTTTGCACTGTGTTAGTTACAAGTACTAAAATTTTTCTACATAATATTCATAAAATACATCTGTCGGTTGTATTAACTCAGTACTTTCATGCATACTATTTAGGTACTAGGCTGTGGTGTGCCTAGTCTCTATTTTTTATCAAATTGATTTTAAAAATAGTTTAAAAATCTCCGTAGTGTAGAATAAGGCAAGATATTCAAAACAAATTACGAAAATGACATATTTTCCGTGCAAATTGTTTATATACTTTCAATGTTTGTATAGCATTTTACTACTGAATTGATTAGTCTATAGATATGTAAGTAGCATCACCTTCCTGGCGTTTTCAACTATCAAATATTCCTCAGTAGTAGTGTATTTAGTATTCAACGTAGTCTTCTCAACATTTCAGAGAAAGGAGTTTGAGGAGTACGTTTTGCCTTTTTTACATTTACGTTTTTTCGCTGAGTGAACAACAAGCCAGAACTGTCCAGATTTAATTTTAGAAGCGAACGAGAAAAGTATGCACAAACGTTGTACACCGCTTGGTTCGTAGAAAGGGCGTAGTTCTGGGGCAACCACAAGCTGCAGCAGCCGAACACAACGTCACACCAAGGTTGCCAGACCTTGTCCTGTTTGCTCCGTGGCTGTGCGACCGGAAGCTCAGTAGCTTCATCAGCTCAGCGAGTCTTAGATCTCCTCATTCTGGACCGGGAGCTCCACGGTACGAAGAATTCCCGTCATTTAACAAAAACGAGCTTCAGTTGCCTAAATGGTAGCCTACACTTTAATCGGCGAACAACACCAGTTCATAACTTTGTGACAAATTATTTCGGAAAATTCTTATTATATTCTAATGATAAACTCTGCGTTCCTAATAAAAAAACTGAAAATAGTTACCTAATAAAAAGGCAAATTTAAGATTAGGTGAACGGTTAAATATTGTCACCCCCATCCAAGGTGTGCGAATTACAGTTTACACGCGAAACTAACTCTGTTATTTAACATATGTACATTAGCGCATTTATGTTTTAGAAAGTGAAAGATCGTGTTCCATTAAAAAGATATTATGTTGTGCACTAATTTGTTAAGCAGTTGAATAAGCTTTACGCTGTTCAAACGAATAACTGTTGGAAACCGCCCTATATAAATTCATACATATGTTTCAATTTTCCATGGAATAAAAAAGCTTGCGTACGTGTGTATGTATTCGAGATTATATCATAACTCAAAGCTGTGAGCAAAACATAGTTTGGTAACAGAAAATCTTTCAATTTGTTGGTGCAAGCTTTTCCAATGCGTGTTCAGTAAATTCAGTTTTCGTAAATATGTGCTCAGTGTTCTTAGTGTAAAATTTGAAAAATGACACTAATTTTGTGAGTGACAGATTTTTAAGTGTATTGTTTGCATGAAAGTTCTACATCAGGTTCTGCTGTGAACTATGTTGGGACTCACGGACTTCTCAAGAAATTTTCCAGGCATCTCAAGGAAATGTCCGGATTGTTGGGCTGGTGTCACTTATCAAATCATGTTTCAATCCTGTTGCAACGAACAACTTCAAGCCGTCAACCGACTCTTTCAGACGTGCCCATGTCTCCGCAAGAAAATAAAAAATGTAACATTCGCTGTAAACATAACAATCTAAGATCTCAGTGTGACAAATATTTCCGTGTTAAAACTTCTGATCGCCAGGGCTGCCACAGGTTCCATGTGAAGGTCACCAGTGAGCTGCCTGCTGTTGTGTCAAAGTGTCTGCCGCAAACATTCGCTCTGAAAGCTACGGAATTGAATATCAGCTCCCAACTGTTGCTATCAGTTTTGAACTATTTATTCTTTATACGAAATGAAGTCACAAGCTTCAAAAGAATATAATCTCTTATGAACAGTGTAGCACATGCAAAGCAGTCGAGTTGATGACTGGAGCAAATTCTTCCAGCGAGAATTTTGTTCCATGATTCTCAAAGCCATCAAAACTGCAAACTGTTTCACGCTTGTGAATAAATTTTATTCTCGAAACTCTCCCTCGATTTTCATAATTCTGGCTTTGTCACCTCTTTTTGAAACATTCTAAAAAATTACATGGCTAAGTAAAATACAACAGTCTAACTGCGAGTTTTGATTTTTTTAAAGAGCGGGCAAAAGCCAGCTCACTCAGTTTTTATCTCGGCTGGACGAAGTCTACAACGACCTCTGTACATCCACTCGAGACTAAGACAATACTCGCATCAGTTGCAGCGAACCGAGCAGGTATGGATGTGTTGTCCATGGTTGGATGGTCGTGCAGTGGGCTCTGCCTGCTAGTGGGCATTCCCATTCTCTATGGGGTGGTTTACAGGGCTTGGGCCCGGGATTGTCCTGAACACATAAAAAAAAAACGACTGGATGGCAAGACAGTCATTGTGACTGGGCCGACTTCAGGTGAGCCATTCTGTAGATTGGCAATATGGGACAATGAACTCTTCGTAATTCTAAACTTTAACCACACTTAGATTAAATTGTTTAGTTTGTTTTACATTCTGATAATATTTGAATGAAAAGAGTTAGTTTCATGTGTAAAATGTCTTAAATTCCAGTCGCAATAAGCCCAATGCAAATTTTAGGACTGAACAACATTCCGCTCGGCTCATGAACGATCGCTCGTAGTCGTTAGGAGTCAGGTTTGAATTCATTTATCAAAAAACAAGTAACGTAGGAAACGTTACAAATCTGACAGAATGAACCGTTGGAAACGAAAACGTCACAAATCTATTGTTCATGCAATATTGGAAGCATTACAATTTAAAAGTAACATAAGTGCAGCTTGTAGAGATTAACATCACAGTGTCATGACGCAGGCATCGGGCTGGTGACGGCGAGGGAGATGGCGGGCAGGGGGGCGCGGGTCATCATGGCCTGCAGGAACCTCGTTAAGGCAGAGCCCATCGCAGGTGAATATTTGCAACTTTAAACGACCTCCAACATCACTCCTTGTTCGAAAATAGCCTGCTGTGCTTCCGTTATGTTGCTTCTCAGGTGAAAAATGAAGCATTTCACTATACACTTCGAGCCATTGTTCCTTGGTGATGTATAAGCTACTGCAGTGTAAGCATATTTTTCTAATGCTTTTCCGTATCACTGTGGACAAGCAGATCTATAATCGAGGAGCAGATGTTATGCTTCAAGTTTAAAATTGCTAGCAGCATCATCATCCTTTAGCGGGTCTTTTTACTTCTTGATAACATTATTTAAGGTTGCACCATCCCTGCGGCTCTGCTGTGTGCTATCATTATGACGTAACATGACTGCAAAAATACTGTGAAGAGCAATGTAGGGTAAAGATCTTTATGAGATATTAAAATCACAGGAACCCAGAAGGAGAAAAAGTAGTTTCAAACCCTCTAAATGCGGTAGGAATGCAATTACGAGTACGTTTAAAGAAAGTGCATTCTTCATATGTTTTCATAAACACAGCGAAAATATTTTCGTGAACCGAGACTTGAGTCGGATTTCCAAGCATGAGACATTCTTCTTACCTAATCTTCCTGTTATTCCTCATGTAGTGTTGAGGGGATATGTGTAAGGTTCTCATCACGTATTCTGCGCAATTTTGCACGATATAGTTGTACAATTTACATGATTTTCGTGTGACGTTTGTATGAGCAAAAGCAGCTCTTATTCTCGTCCGCGCACACCTCACACGTAGAGGTTCGCAGTCCCTGTTATGTACTTTTGACAAAATCTTTTCTTATTCCCTTGATAACCTTTAGCCTATACCACAGCCCATTGCTTTGAATGATACGCTTTTTTTAATACTTAATTCGAAAACATCTGTACATTTGTTAAGAAATTGATTGAATTGCAGTTATACGCTTGAATACTGGAATATGTTTAACTCTATATCTTGTGAGAATATTCACTTCAAATTTTTACTAGGCAGAGAAACGCCTATACATTTTTAATTCTGTCTAGGTCAAGGGTACGAACTGTAGACTAAATACGTTAGTACTCGTAGTAATAAAACTAGTTTTCACATATTTTCCTCCTACTACCCTATTGCAACCCTAACAGTACAATTATAATTATCTGTACAAACTTACTTATTTAGAGATATACTCATATATAAACATATATTCACAAAAATTATAAAACAATCATCAGTGTTTGTTCTCATGTCATTTCACCAACAGAACGAATTAGACGGAAGACTGGGAACGTGAACGTCGTCGTCCGGCACCTGGACCTCTCGGACCTCGCGTCAGTCCGCCAGTTTGCTGGAGGCGTCAATCGCGAGGAGGAAGCCATCCACATTCTAGTGAGAAGTGTCAAACTGTGTCCTTGGTTTCGATTTTCTTATACACTTTTCAGCATATTGAAAATAACGGTTTCGAAGAGTAGGTATGTATTAATTTTATGATAACAGGCTACATATGAAATTTCCCCCCTCATTTTCTCATGTACAATGTTGATGCAAGTGACTCGTTAAACGTAATGCCAACGTGATTAAAAAATAAATGAAAGAGCAAAACAAGTCACGTTAATCATAAGCATATATTTCTATAAAAATTAATTCCAACTGTTTCGGCCTCTCGCCATTTTTAGTGCTAGAGAAAATTTCCGGAAATACCGCGTTTGTCAGCGCCCCCATTTCCAGCAGTCCGTGAACCTTCTAGTTAATGCAATAGCCCGCTTTTAGCGAATCAATTTTCTATCATATCCAAGGCAAATGTTACACAGATGTGCGAATTTTAGAATTTATATTTATTTTCAAGCTTAAGTCTGTTTTAAATAATAGCTTTAGCTCATTCCCCTTTACAATAGTAAACATATAGCCTCAATTCAACTTTTTCTGCATCTTACTTTTATTTTGTTGGAACCTAAACTTCATATTTGTCTTGACTTTGTTGTTTTACCAGTTGCGTTGCATCGTTTTTTATACTTTTACGGTGCAGTATTGCATAACATGCATGAAATTTATTTCAATCCAGTATTGTCAGAGATTTTCTCTTTCACTGAATATGGCAAGAGGTCGAACCGTTTGAAATTAGGTTTTATAGAAATCGATTTTTAGGATTAACGTGGCTTGTCTTGCTCTTTTATTCGTATTGAGATAGCTTCGGCTCCCAAAAGATTTTAATAATTAAAATAGGATAACGGATGACACATATTACTGATTTAATAGATTTATACAAAATAGTAAGTTTTAATTAGAAGATTCCAAGAGGTGGGGCACAAGCTCGTGCCATCACAGAGTTAAGGTTTGATAAAACATTACTTGCAGAGCACGTCGTCGCTTATCATGTACATGATATCTCCACTGATATTTACGGCTAAGTCCTTGCAATATTTAATGAATGTAACTTACCTTTGTTGGTACATCTCGTGATTCTTTGTGCGAACAAATATTGGAAACTATACTCGTACATGGGAATTACATCATGACTTGCAGCGTCTAAGCCTTGGCCTGCAGCCGAACCCGCTTCTTGAAAGTACCTTCTTTAATTCCAACAGTGTTCACAGCGGGGGTTTTTATGCGTCTTAAGTATCTTGTCATTTAAAATGAAAGAGTACATTTCTTATCTAACCCACATTGACCTACAGATGGTAGGTGTTGCATCAGCCTTTTTTTTCAATCACACTTCATTTTTGCCTCCGATTTGATCGCAATGATGTCATAAATTTTTACCTATATATGTCGACCAGATCAACAACGCAGGAATTCTGTCGCCGGAACAGAAGAAGTTGTCACCTCAGGGCCACGAGCTCACGATGGCCACCAACCACCTCGGGCCCTTCCTGCTCACCAATCTTCTGCTGGGTGCGTGCCTCTGATGCTTACCCGTCAATTTCATCGTACATTGCTTGACTAAAGGGCTGTTCAAGAAGCCTGTATTGTTGTTTAAGTAGCCTATATTTATATAACTTTTAACATATGACCCAAAATACACTTCGTCATCAAGTTTCCTTTTTGCTCCCCAACATGGTTTTGAAAGATGTGAGTAACTTCGTTTGCAGGAATCGAGTTTCAATATGGCATCCAGTGTTCATCATGACTTGTATAAAAAACACATATAACACGGTCACGGTACGACGACTGTCAAGCAAAAAATATTTTTGAATCTGCAATAATTGAGTATTCGTCCGAAAATGACTGCTGTATCTGTCTCTACCAATTTTCTGTTGAAGTATAGCGTCAGATCCAAACATAAATGGTTGATTTCTCATTACACCCTTTATAGAAATACAACTGCCTGGGTAAAATAGCGGGAACTGACCGCAAATTAGACTCTGTTTCCTATACACTCTTCTTCATAAACACTCTCTGATATCCGACTATCACTTTGTTGCACGTTAAATCTTGAGTACAATGTACGCACTCTCCAAGAGGTTGCAACGTTTGCTGGGATCTTCCGTGGTGCAGTTTACCAAGTTTTGCTTTAATTATGTCTTCGGTACCATGACCTATCTGGGAGAATCATTAGAGTAAATCTCGTCCTTGATACCTAGTTGACTTGTATATTATTTACTCGCAATTATAGGAATTAAAATACCTGCTATAAACTTTCGTACTTACTAAGCCTGGAATAATCCCACTACATAGATCTAACTCATCTATCAATCACATCTACTCGTGTAAAATCTTTCTTAGGCGTGATGGATTATCGACTAACTGTGCATCGTTTACTCTATGTATGTTTTCAGAGAAGATCAAATCGAGCGCCCCGAGTCGAGTTGTAACGGTATCATCGTTTTTCCACTTGGGAGGGACCATTAACCTGGATAACCTGAACTGTGCGCTGGGACACTACGGCTCTATGAAGCCGTACTGCAACAGCAAGCTCTGCAACATTCTATTCACTAAGCACCTCGCAAGGCTGCTGGCCGGAACAGGTCCGAGCATCTATGTAGGGTATCGCTGGAGGATTTTCATATATTTGTACACATACTATTTTTGACATATCCTCGAATACCTGTGTTCGCGCTCAGGAAGAAACTTTATATGTATATAGGGGTTAAAAAAATGTACTAATGTACTCACTGTTTCTTATTGAATAATTTTTAAACGAAGAACCTTTGTTAATTCCAACACGTTTTAGGAGTCTCTGAAAAACTCACTCTTGCTAAACTCATGCGGAAGTATAGAGTAACGATTAAACTACCATGGAGTAAGTTCCAGCTGTTTGCAATTTTTGCGCATGCGCAGGTGTTTTTTCGACATTTTTTCATTACAAACGAGAACTTTTTTTGGATCACTTTATATTTTTGAGAAACTTCTCAAACCTGTGGTGCAATTACGTATATTAATGTACGATTTGTTCGACTTATGTACACAGCTGTTCTCACTAAAAAATTACTCCTCAGTTAAATCTTTTCTTATGTATTTCACTACTTTTCTTGATGTTATTTTATTTTAATGTAAGAACTTCATTGTAAAGATGACATCGAGCTTGATAATTTATTTGAAAGTCCTTATGTTGAATACCATTAACATTTATGTTTCTACTTTTTACTCGATATAATCAGGTTTTTACACCCAGGAACGCTCGTCTAGCTGTTGAGAGCTACATTTTGTTAGTGCCTAGAGATGTACTTCCCTAAGAGTTGCCGATGACAATAACGTACCCTGATTATTTGAATATTAACTCCATCGCAGCACAGTGTTGCTTCCAGCCAACAATCCATAAAGAACTCTATGCTTTAATCAATTTATGAAATGATTATTCAAGAATCACTTCACATGGAGATTGAACAAGCAGTAATTAAAAATGAGCCTTTCTACGGAAGTATATTTTTGAATAATTACCCCCGCGTACCTAATGACTTGCGTCTATGCAGAATTTTATTAGAATTTGAATAAAATGAGTGCCGAAAAGAGTTAATGTTTAAACACAGAATCAACTTACTTCACGATGATTTAAGATCCAGAGATATCGCAGTTCGTGACAAGTATTGGTTGAAGAAGAACATTCAGGTTTTCAAGTGCGTGTATCCCTTCGTGTTCAAGCCTTTTTCTCAGTTCAAGTTTTGTTTCATTGAATACATCCTGGGGATAAGAGGCGCTTGAAAGTCGTTCGTAACTGTTCCGACAAATGCTTATCGAAAACTGAATGTTTGCATTATCTGTGGTGCAAAGGCGTCACAGCCAACGCCCTGCACCCCGGCTACGTGGCGACCGACATCTTCCAGACCGCCGAGTCTGGCGTCAAGCTTTACTTCCAGAATTTGATGCCGCAAATCCTCGCTAAGGTGACTCACGGTCTAGAATAAGCCGTTTGCTGTCAAAAATAAACTGTGAAAATTGATTTTTCGGGGCTAATTTCCAGACTAACATTCGTATCGTTGAAGATATTCCAGTGACTTCAATTTCCATTATTCATTAGAAACATTTCTCAATAGCCGTGCTTAGTGGAAAAATTGACAAGAATTTATTTTTTTTACATCGGAGAAAATTAAAACTTGGTAATTTGATAAGTAAATTTGGTTGAGATATCAGAAGTTTGACATTAGTGTGAATTACAAATTGTAAGTATACAAATCATGATCATGATTAACAGTTAGATCAATTTTCAAAGTTTTTATTCGCTACGGAATTCGGCTGAGAACCGTTCAGTATTGCGCGATAGCAATTTTTTGCATCATTGCTCTGAACTATCAAAAGGAATAGAGCTCAAATCTTTATTCATCTAAGAATGTTACGATTACTTCTTCGTAACACTAGGAGAAGATTTTCTTTTCTTCACTACAAATGGCACACTTGATTTTGTGCTCAGTCTGTATGAGCAAGCGAAATTGGTATATCCATTGTGTACAGTAGACTAGAAAACATCCTTCTTCGATATCATGCACCTGATCAGGTCTTCATAGCTGTTCTGCCGTGGTTAGTATCCTGAACCTAGATAGTAGTCTGCACAAGGCTTGTACCCTGTGGGGGTGAGTACCTTCAAGACAGGTGCTCTTGTGGAGGTAGTAAGTGCCGAAGTAATTTCTGTTTGTACCCTGGAGTTGTCTGTGCAGGTCTGGTCTGGAAATTATGAGATCTTTTAATTTACTTAAATATTACGTAAAATTAAATTCTTAAAGTCTTATTAAGATATATATAAGAAGTAATAAGCTAAAATTAAGTTAGAAAATGTTCTATCATACGACTTTATGCACAATTTATTGCAGAAATCCAGGCCCAATACAACACTTTTTTAATGCAAATGAGTCCGATTTGTTTGCAACGCTGAGAAAGAAACACTAATACTATCGCTGTTGCCTCTAACTATGGGAAATTAAATCACAAAATTATCGACTATCAAATCAAGTTGATCGTCTTGCTTCTGAGCAGACGTGTGAACAGGGGGCCCAGACGACGCTGTACGTGGCCCTCTCTGATGAATGTGGTCGAGAGTCTGGCAGCTACTACGACAACTGCAAGGTGAGCTGGTCGGTCGTACTCATAAGGGTCCTCAAGAGTTGCTGCGTGCCTCAAGTGTCGCGCCTATGAGGTGATTAGGTCCATGGTTCTATCTTCTGCTGTTAATACCTCCAATGTTAAATGGTTTTCAAAATATTAATTGATATGCGAAAATCATGATCAACCTTGTCTACCTGGTGTCCACAGAGCGCGAGGAGTGGTATACCTACTGGTGTAGCTCTTGGTACAATATCATTCCTGTCTCTGGCCTATGAAAGTTAGATCGTCGAAGAGTGTAGGCCAGAAGCTTGAATGTTATGTTAAAATCCATGAAATGAGAGAACTTAGAGGCTCCTCTGCCCGCAATAAACATAGTTTTCCCTTAAAAAGTGCAATCCCTTTGACAAAGCAACATGGGTGTATGATATAATTTGTTAGTTATGTTTTACTTTTCTATAAATCTTTTAAGAAGAATTTTCAATTTTCAATAATGTGTGCGATTTTATTAATTCAAGCTACAAAGCTAATCAAATATACTTGCACTTCAACTTCTATTTAGCAGAATTCATATCTTGATTAATTCAACTAGAGCACTATCACTGATACTTCAAAACTGGAAATTTATCGCATTTGGTAATAGGAGCTAGGAAAAAATATAATCAAATTTTCTTCCTACTGTTATGATTTTCTCTTCGATCAGTGATGTAGCTTACAGCTTAATTTTCATGCCTTTGAAATTTTGAAACAATTGGTGAATTTTGAAAGCAAACTCAAAACCATTGATGTAATTATTAATTTATTTTACTTTGGCTTAGAAACATTTAACAGCTCTACTTGAAGTGGACGGTTCAACCATTATTGGAAGTCAAGTTTTCAAAACTTACACTAAGACACATATTTATTTTTCTTCTCAGTTAGTAGGAACTTTTAGGCTGAATGACTTTCATATTCTTGGGTTTCTCTTGTTTCAGAAAAGTCACGCTTACTTCTCCGCCAACGACGCAGGGCTGGCCAGTCGACTGTGGACGGAGTCGTCTCGCCTAGTGGGGCTCGAGCGGGCTGGGTAACCCAGTGACCGCCGGTCGTCTGCTTCTGCTCTGACGAAGCAGCGCTGCTAAGCTCTACAGCTGTGGTTATAGTTTCTTACGACGATCCTTTTATGCTAGCGGCCACAATGTAATAAGCCTGTTAACGGCCTAGGGTACCAGCAGCGCAATCGCACTGTCCATGTAGTCAACAGTGACCGTGCGAATGCCACGTGTTAACACGTTTCTTGCGAATATGCTGTTTTTCTAAGGGTAGAATGACGGACACGTAGGTCTGTCGGTGACCGGTTAACGGTCACTGTCCAGGGGCTGACGGTGCATTCGCACGGTTTGTGCTATCGACGGTTAGAGTGTGAATGGAACAACCAACACGTCCACTATTGTCTCCACAGACCGTTGACAGGTTAATTATAGAACGAAAGACTTGAAAACAAATACTGGCAACTTAACGGAAATATTTGTAGTTTGTGTTAATATTAGTGATAGTTAAATAGTTTATTTTTCGTTCAGAATGGGCTGTAGATAAATTCTTACTCATATTTCAGAGTATCTAATCGCGAAACATTGAGAAAAATGACAATCGTAACAAGTGTGTGTTTCCGATGGGATTGAATTTATCCTATCTATAATAACTTTATCCATAAAATAAATTTTAAAATTTAAACTATAATTTTTACCAAACTCGAAGTAAGTCAGACAGATTTTTTCGCGTTCTTTATTGACCAACAAAGCCAGTTTCAGGAAATTAGATTCGGCCAACATTGAAACGCATATTAAATACAAGTTGTTATATGATAATGTCATATTAATAGCTGCCCTGTGTGGACACCTTTGTTGATCTGATGCCTATTGGTGACAGTGGCGCGCTGTGTTGCCTGTGTCCAGTACCGTGTTGGTAGCGTTGAGACATTCGCAGCGGAAATAAAACACCATTTTAGACTTTTCTGTAGTGCGCTGAAGGGTCCGTGATCATTTCTACGAAAATACAATCGATGACTTTTGCTTCAACCTATTCTTTGAGAAAGCATATTAGATAAAATTAAAAGTTATGTTTCACTCGTGCACGGTTTCTTTTAGATTTGAATGACGCTTTACGCAGCATAATAGTTATACAAGCCACTTTGTCCTTTTTACAGAAGATTAAATTGTAAAATATGACGAAACCGATCGTCTTTACGCTTCATTGCACGAAAAGATATGAACGCTGAAAGAATATAGCTCTCCACGAGGCTTCTTTTATCCGTTAAAATAGGACCACAACTCAGTGGTAACAGAGCAGAAATTCAAAACTCATCTTTCAGTAATAAAATATGGGTTGTTCCATCGTATCATGGCAACGATTCATAAGCACCAAATTGAATAAACTATTTTCTTTGACTTTGAAATTTTTTTTAAAATAAAGAAGAATCATTAGAAGCCCAAACGCGACTTTAAATGTAACCCAAGAGGCTACGCGTGGCCCAGTATACTAAAGGGTGGGTAAATTGTAAGGGCCGATTTTGAATGTGAACCACACCTAAACGTCAAGTTTTTTCTGCATTTAATTTGACATTTCTCTATTTCAGACTAACTTAATTTGAACCATGGTAAGATACACAATCGAGCAACGCGTTAAAGTTATTCAGGCTTATTATGAACCTAATTTGTGTTTAATTTAAAATCATCATCGGCCCTTCAAATTTAACCACCCTATATAAAACGGATGGCAGGCTAGAGTGTCGCGTCCTGAGACCCGGACAGCACGCATGAGACGCCTATTTCCTGCAGCGAGTATCACAAATCCTACCGCACAAGGTTTATTAGGTTAATTTTAGTAACAATGAGTTAATTTTATCTAACTGGCTATCATTTTTTAAGAATTCTTCCTTTACAGTTGTGTAAGCTCTCAAGATTTTAATATCAATTCTGATCGCAGCATGCAGCGTAACTAAGTCCGAAAATTTGTTCAACTTTATTGTGAATTGTCTAGTATATTTTCCAGTTGCATTTGTCTCACTAAAGATTAGGCAATTTCACAACAGTTACCTGAAGCTGACCTGTGCCAAGTTAATTCGTATTGAAAAAATAAAATATATTACAGCAATTTCTCGTACACGTTCCCTACCTGAACTGCACGTTTCTCTCGAAAAATAACTAACATTCTCTAGGCTTGACCCTATGTGTGTCAAAAAAATATTTCATCATCTCATCATAAAGATTTCAATTCATTACTCATTAGCTTCAGAACAACAACGCTGTTATCAGCTGTTATGACTGCCGCAGAGATAGCTTATCGCAACACCAGGCCGATTACTATACAAGTGGGGACGCAGGTGCTACGCTAACGTAGTCCTGTTATTGAAGGTCGTCAGTTTCATGACAGACATTTGCACGTGAACTTCCTCAGGTGCAATATTTCTGTTATCTATTAGAAAGAGCAATAAAACTCTTTGAAATTTGAATTAATTTAGATTGCTGCAAAGGTCTTTCGAAACAGTCAGCGTATTTGACTCATATGAGGTAGTCTTTGATGGTGAATTATTGGATGACGATTGCTAATTTCAACGTGGAGTATTAAAGCCTAGCCTGAACTCATTTGTGTATTGGCTAAGCAAAGCAAAAGCGTATTATCTAATGCATCATTTCATTTCCAATTACAGATACAGGGCCAGGGAAAACTTTACTAAATTTGCACTGAAATTCAAATATCAGGAGATATGGAAACTTGGTTGATTGTTTTGTTGTCCATACTTGGCGCATTGGTATTACTGGTGCTGCTGCCAATATTGATGGGTGTGAGGTATCGAGCCTGCTCCAAGAAAGCGCCTAAAGGGGTCCATTTGGGGGGCAAGACCGTCATCGTGACGGGACCCACAGCTGGTGAGTGTGCTGAGTGTCTCCTGTCCAGACTAGTCTATACGGCCATGTTCACATTCTGCATGCATGTCTCATTTCCGTTCAAAAAATGCCTGTAGAAGCACTGGGGCTTAGTGAAAGAAAGTTTTCATAGAACTACGAAGAGCTCATGATGCAAAACGAATTTTTTCCAATTTTTTACAAGTTTAGTTCTCGCTTCATTATGAGCAACTATGCAAGAAGGTCAAAGTCAAACAAGAAGCCTATTGAGAGAATTAGAACTGGGGTAACTCCATTGATATGGTATAAGTTTGTGAAACTATAGGGCTTATGTCAGAAAGTACATCAGAGAAAATGTTACTATAATTTAAATAAGAATTAGCTTAAGATATCAAATAGAGATATCAGGATTTCAATTAATTTTTACCCCTTCTCCTGAGTATTGAGATACTAAATTACTCATTATTTACTGTTTATTTGTTGTTACATTTCAACCATATGCTGTGCAGTTACTTGAAATCAAAAAGGCCTTGATTAGAACCATTAAAAATAAGAGACGACCTCACTGTCTTGGCTGTAAAATAATATTGAATCACAAAATAATTTATTTCTGAGGTTTCAGTTTGTTTAATCACTGTCTAACAACATGCAATGGGCGACATCATTCGCCTGTCGAACACGCCTGTTCACGCCGAGAAACTTATTAGAGTCGCGCAAGTCAGACAATGCTGCTCTGCATCTTGCAGTCTTACAGGACCGGATTTGGCACACGCTTTCTGGACGAGTTTTAGTCTTCGCTTGAAACGTCCATCGTGTTTACTATAAAATACGTGCTAATGATAATCGACCTACATAATATACATGAATAGAGCTGTATTCGTCCTTCATTGCATTGCAAAGTATTGGACTTGAATGAAGTCTGTACACTATTAAGTGTTGGAATATTAATTATTTAGAGAGTCGGTGAGGTTTCTGTCATCATGACCGTATCTTCCTCTCGCTCAACACTGAACGTGTTACAGGTAAGACGAAAGCAGGAAAATTTCAAGAAAAAGCAACACACACATGAAATTTCCTTAAGGAATCTGAAGCTCTAATGAACATTTTCTGACACGACAATGTCCAGGGATCGGGCTGGTGACGGCCCAGGAGATGGCGAAGACTGGAGCTCGCATAATTATGGCCTGCCGCAACCTCACCAAAGCGCAACCCATAGTTGGTAAGCTAGAAATTTTATTATAACGTTCTTCTAATATTTTTCTCTTCATTCATGGACCTAGTTGAGGTAAAAAGTATACTGCTGAAGCCAGTGAAGTAAAGGGGCTTTTAGGACTTGTGGCCTTGACGAATAGGAAAATATCCTTCTTATTTTTTCATGGGCAAATTAAATTATTTTCTTGAAAAAATCGTTACTGAATACCACAAGACATCTGGTGTAGCAAATGTACACAAAATGCATAAGCCAAAAATTTTGATCGCTCATTGTACCGTGCTCGAGAAATATGTATCATTTTTTTGCAAATGTGTACCTGGTTATAATTTTATGTATCAGTAACTAATTCAACAACCATCCTAGAATTTTCACTGAATCATCTAATTTCCATAAGAAACTCATTAAACTGAAGTAACACACATACGTAGAATTATTAGCACCACATGGAAAAAGAAATGAACCAAAAAATTGGCTGGAGCTGTAAAACTGTTTGGTATTCTATGGTCGGACTGCAAGTTCAGAGAGCTATGCTGTGGAAGCGTTTTTAAAATACTAAGTGCTCGCAAAGGATGCATTTACAAACCTCGTGTGTATTTTACGGGAATCATAATGCAACTTAACGAATAATTTCATTAAAAATATAGAAAAATAAATATTCGGAATATAAATACAACTGCAAGATTTGACGATGTCTCTAAAGTCGTTGTGCTCTAACCACTGTGAAAATATTTCTACTCGTACGCAGGTCGAAAAATCAGGAAGACATTCTGCATTTCAATGAGAATAGGTATTCCCTAATTTTATTTTTTAAACATATGTTTTAGCCGGAATGAATCGCCTACTTATTCTTCAGAACGGATCAAAGAAGAGAGCGGCAACGAGAACATAGTCGTCCATCATTTGGACTTGTCAGATCTGGCGTCCGTGCGCAAGTTTGCTGAGGAAGTCAACGAGGAAGAGGAAGCTGTCCACATTCTGGTGAGGCGGCACATGACACACTTCACACCCTGGTGAGGCGGCACATGACACACTTCACACCCTGGTGAGGCGGCACATGACCCACTTCACATCCTGATTAGGCGGAATAGGAGAAATTTCAAGCTGCCTACGTTTAGTCTGAGAGGAATGAGGAGTGCAGTTCAAAGTCTGTTCACATTCTTCTGAGCAGCAATTGGAAACTTTCAGAGATTCTTCCCTTTCCTCTGGGATGAATTGGGGTTGTGCATCGTTGGGGTGCATTAAATACATTCGATGTGAGTTACCAGTCTCGGTCGTAGCATGGCTGTGAATAAGACTCGAGAGCTATACTGTAGGTCTGATGTTCGAGTCCAACAATTCTCACAACAAAATGTTACCGTTTGCACAATTAGTGTCCGAGAGTTGTCGCAAGAGATGTTGAGGCCGGAGAACTTGGAACTCTAGCTACCCCTGAGCAAACTTACCTAAATATGGCTACCTCTTGATCTCGGATTTGATATCGTAGTGTATTATTTCATCCAATCTTCTGAGTGCTACAGGGATACTCAGTCTCAGTTCAATTTGCGCTGGTTATGAAGTGCGATTTTCTCAACTAGATGTCGATTGAGATCTATCAGAAAGCAAGGCAAGGAAATGTTGCGCGTCTGCCAATATGACAACTGATCGTGCTCACCATGGAAATTGATCGTCGAAACTTTTAGTTACTCCAATTTCGATGTGAACAACACTGTCAAGCTTAGAATAAATTTAGAGAGCAAATTTTACCTTCTGGACCCTAAGGGTTAAGAAACTTTATCTTACAACTTTCACTGTCTAAATAGCATATCATACATCAATAAACGAACAAATGTCTGTAGAAAATTAACGTTTATGTACTCATATGCACTATAGATGTAGTAAGGACATGAACGTAACTTTTGGAATCTGTAAGTTGACGTTTAGTGCAGTTTAGTTTTTATTTCAGACGAGCAAAATGATAGAATCTATGACGTGCACCTAAAAGAATTCTAGTGATTTCCGAAACGTCAAAGGACAAATCGAATGTTTTTGCTAATTACTGGAGAATGTTTTTCCCACTATTTCCACAAAATTTTTAAAACCATGCCACCCTTCTTTGGTAATTTATTTATTCAAGTCTTCGGGCTGTGTACCAAGTTTCCCCAAATTATTTTTCTTTAAATTCGTTCAAGTCGAGTGCAGTCAACTAGTTAAGTTTTTAACAGTAATGGTAACACCTACCTTCTTGTAATTTATTA
>VOMN01043185.1:0-51462 GCA_014899125.1 Orchestia grillus
CAGCCATTCAAAGTTGAATATCGTTTTTTTTGGGACACACGGTATTTATGAACATGTTTAAGAGAGTATGCGCATTGTATAGTTCATAGAAGTATTTACATACATTAGAAAGTGAGATAGAGTGGTAGTTGGCGACTTTGTTGTCACACTTGTAAGCGGGCATTAGTGCACGTGGCAGAATTTCTACGCCTAGAAATATTCTTCGCTGAGACGGAGTATGTCCCAAAAGTACACAGAACTTACAATAATTTAGTCTATGACGAATCAAATTTCGTTTGCATCAGATCGGTTTTGGTTTTGACAAATTAGTTTTCGTTTGTGATGAAACAGATTTCGTTTGTGGCAATTCATATTCCGTTTAAGACACTTCAATTTCGCTTGTGACAAATTGATATGTAAGGAGTATGGTGATATATGTACGCCACTCGTCATTAATGATGGGACTCAGTATATATATTCCTATATTGAATGCAGATAGGGAGTCACAAATACTGCTCGTGGTTTCTTTACAATTACTATACATCACCAAACTAGACTAACTAAAATACTGTAAAATTATATTTTATAAAATGCAACTTTTAATTCCCAGCACAATGCATTCATTTACAGTAGAATATTCAGTATCCTAGCGACAACACTACCGCATACCAACTACTCGGCTTACAATAATATTATCCAATGAAATACTGATGAGGGAAATGGAGAAACCAACCAAGCAGCTCAGCAATAAACAAAATTTTCATTATTACAAAGTAAAATAGTCTCATTTAATTTACTGAAGTATTTTATTCCATGCAGAAGAAATAATCATATCTCTGAAAGCATAAACACTCATCGCCTCAACGATACGAGTTTTTTAAACTTGCGTAACCATTCCACGGCATGTATTCTGGTACTGAAAATGTACAATATCCTCATAACATTTTTGTTCAATCAAAATGTGCGAGTGCAGTTGGGAATGGTCAATTCATAGTGACAGATGCCAAAGTAGGACGAGTTGATCTCTTTGGAGCCTTCACCTCATCGAAAAGTTACCGAAATAACACTTGCTTGGTGTGATAGAAGTCACTTTCTCCCTGCTGGGGAAGGGCTAAAGAATCAGGAAAAAACACTCATCCAAAAACAATGAATATGATAAAATTTGTTAATATGAGACGATTACTTAACAATAACCGGTACACGATAAAATTCAGTGAAAACAATTCACGCATTAACAATGCTCGGAACAGGACACCAAATTAAAAAGCAGGGGCTATTCTGCAAATGTTCAACACTCCCTTTTTTAGGAATTATCCCTTAACGACTCTGGCAAATCATTCTCTTAGCGTCAAGTAGTTCACGAATAAATGGATCTGATAAATTAAAGAAGAGTGTATCCACGCCGAGAAAGTCTTTTTAACATTTACCGTACGTGCAGATTTCAAAATCTACTGTCACTATGATGCCGTTACTTTTTCGTATATAGCCTTATCGAGCGTTTACAGAATGCTGCATATAGTCTTTCCTACATGTTTAAATCTATTTCTACCGCATAAATACAAAATGCTGCTGCTAGTCTTCCCTGCACACCTGAACGCAGCCTTATCAAATAAATAATTTGGCCTGTAAATGGTTGAAAACAAGAAAACGTCATCGGGCCCGGACTGCTTCTAGTCAAGTCATCGGGAGACGGTCGAGGTGCCAGGCTGTCTGCCTCCACACGCTGCCATCCCTCCCTTTTTTTCTTATTTCCATACTTAATTCCCTTTTTTCGTTCTTTTATCGTTGGGGACGCAAGAGAGAATAAAATGAAGGCGTGGGAGGAATTTTGGTCGATACCGCCCACGAAATATAGACGGTGATAAAATTAGTCGAAGGCGTTAATAGCATCGAAATTTTCACTTGAGAAAATAAGTGGAAATCTATACACATTCAGTTTGAAATTCCGAAAATCTTAGCCTGTTGCTGTACATCTGATTAAACAAAAATAATATTGAAACATAATTTAAGACCATTAGCGCAAAATATCTATCCTTTTCATTCCCGTTGAATCGCTATTTGACAATAATGCTACTCGAAAAGTTCGTCTTGAAATTAATGCGGTACCGAGACCACCGTGAAGGTGATGCCAACACAATTTTCTATTGAAAAGAACGGTATATGAAAGTTAGAAAAAACAAACGTAATGTGAAAATTCATGGTATAATTCCTGAAGAAGAGAAATGTTTCGACTTCAAGTGAGCCTCCTATAGCTTTCATCATTGTCTTCAAATGCTTGAAGACTAAGAGACAGGAAAAAATAAAGTCTTTAATGAATTCGGCCCAATTAGTTACAACAGCCTTCTTGGCGCTGTACATTTGGACGAGGAAATGAAGGGGCATCTCGCTCCAACATCAGCGGCACAGCGAAGTCAATCGGATTGATATTTAGGCGTATGGATAGCCAGAGTTCTTTATCAAACATTTTTCATAATTTTTCATCGCCAAATCTAAGTCATACTGAGGCTGATGCATCGTCTTTTGTGGACACACATTGATCTTTAAAAGCTTCTGATAATTTTGCGGCCTATCTTGTGTATAAGAAAATCTACGTTGCAATAGGCCATCTTTGCACTGTAATTTTTATTTTAAGATTATCCATACAGGTCACCCAATGATTTTGAGTTATTATTTAAGTTTTTGTGCTTAGCATGGTATTATGAATCACAATTCGAAGTTTCAACTCAACTTCCACTCGTAATTTTAAGGTTGTAGTCTTACTGATCACAATGAGAAAATTCATTGCAATTTCCACATTTTAGTTTAACGGCTGTAATTTTATTGATTTAAAACCCGATGTACAATGCTCTGGATGTGACTGATTTCGGGAAAAACGATTTTTCTATCCTTCTTTTTTTCTTTGTTAGCAAAGGAAACAGTTTTTCCAGGATCATAGACAGATGAACTTGGCTATTCATCTTAATTCCCATGTCAATGAAGGACAGTGTCGAATTCGAGACCATTGCTACAATTTTGTGTCCCACAACATAATTTCACCCTGCCTTCGACGTTCGGAATGGACTCTTACTCCGTCAGGAATGCTATTAAAGAAATTTCATCCATCACTTTGTGGTTTCAATCAGCAAATGACTGTACGGTGAAGAATCGCTGGTCTTCCGATCGGATGAAAACTGTAGCAGCACGGGAAATTTCATCGAACATTTTCTTTCTCTAACAAGTCGTACCCCTAAATCCGCGAGTAAAACTGTTGACGTTGCATTTCCTCAGCTTTTATGGGTAAATCGTTATGAATAATCCCTCTCACAAAGGCTTATAGTATTTTAAATATGGTGCCATATTTGGCCAACCTTCAAAGGAATCTTCACAATTTCTTCATTATGAATACAATGTTTTACTTGATTGAAGGGAACAGTCCGAGTGCTACGTATACATACCGTG
The DNA here is from genome assembly GCA_014899125.1 of Orchestia grillus. NCBI lineage: Eukaryota > Metazoa > Arthropoda > Malacostraca > Amphipoda > Talitridae > Orchestia > Orchestia grillus. The sequence continues at coordinate 3,418 of VOMN01043185.1, forward strand.
GGTATGAATAAAAATACCTGAAGAATTTATTTTAACTCATGATAGCACTGTTACACAATAAAATATTTTTTCTACTCGCACCGACTATTTTAACAGGATCGAAATTACTGATACTCCCCAATTTTAGCGACACAATTTAACCCTTTGCTGATTCAACTGCCATTGTCGGATATACGCAAGCTCATAGCTTCTCAATATGTGGAAAATGGAGCGAAAGATATTCGTGATGCACTTCCCAAAATTGTAAGTACAATAAACTCGTACTTCATGCCCGTTTAAAACTACTTAAAATTGATTGCTAAATGTTTATAGCAGGCTCTAGGCTGACGAGCTCGTTCAGAGCCACACGTAAGGGACCAATAAACATTCTTACTGTGGTTATAAAATGACCCTGCAAACCAATGGACTTATAGAAGAACTGTGATATGGGGTGTTTCGTAAGAGTGTTCGCTCTCGTTTTCAGGGCCACTAACGAGAAAAAGCTGCTCCGGCGCAAGATAACTGAAATTCAGGGGCTATTTGGAACGTTCAAAACATTTATTTACCATGAGTCTTCACATTGCATACAATATTACAGACAAATGAGAAATGATAACGACCAAGATTCAAGTCATACTGGTCTTAGCGACTGAAAGTGTTAACAAGCGAGAAAACATTGGAGTACAACCGTGTTTTGATGATATTTACAGGGATTTTTGTGCATTTTTCATCTGATGTAAATTTTTACTTTGAGTCCTGATAATGGTTGAAATTCTTGAATAGTGAAACAAGTCTCCAAAATATCCAATGGGGACATTTCTTCCTGTAGGAAATATTCATCAGATTGAAAATCAGACTGAAGCAGCGAAATAAGTACACATACAGAATTATCCGCGGTGAATTATTAATTTTATTTTTAAATTTGGAACTATAAAAGTTGGCAGTAAAACCTTCACAACGGAAGTACTAAGAACAAGGATCCTTGAGCTATGAATTACTTTCATACGTACCGTGGAGCCTCCAACAAGATTCAGCACTCACGGGTTCGCATTGACTATATGAACGGCCCTCAAAAAGCCCGGATCTTCACCCTCTGGGTTTTCCAGTTTAGTCCATATTGGTAGAAAAAATTCCAACGATCAAGTGATTCTCACACATCTATTGATAGCCACAAGGCAAAACGTACGAGTGCGTAAGTATTGGTTCCAAAAAATCAACCGTAATTGATGAACTATCTCAAAAATTAATACTTGTATTCGTAATACAGGCAGACTAATCGAATAAATGGTATCAAGTAGTATTACTTAATTATAAGCCATAAAATTGAAACCATCAGATGGGAATTATTCTTTTGCTGTTTTTCAAAAACAACTTTAACAAGAATAACATAGCAAATTAGGAAAAATTAATGTAAAAAAAGTTGGTCACCCTGTTCCTAGGTCACCGGGTATTGTAACAAGACAATTTTCAATCTTCGACAATGCGTAGTGGGAGTGTCCATAATCTATGAACCAACAAGCAACTTCGCTATTTTTTGCAGATGTCATGCGACAATATCGACGAGCTCTCAATTGGCAAATTTGCTTTACTATAGTCAGTCGGAAATTGATAAATACGAATTCAATGTGCTCAAAAATGGAGCTAAAAATTTTCCAAGGTAACATATTGGCAACATTTATTAGGCCCACTTTTCACAGCATCAGAAGTCATTTACGCTTTTATAGCAAGGAAATAAACGGTGAGAATATAACGACTACTTGTGAACTTACCTGTCGTAAATGAGGGTGATGGAGAGCTGAGCGGTAACCTGGCCAGCTGCCTCTTCCAACTCCCCTAAGGTGACCGAAGTGTCCGAGTTGATGGAGTCACAGCTCGTAGTTCTCTGCAACAAACCACTGCCGCCTCCCGCACCGCCTTCGGCACCCGAAACGTCCGGGTTCGAATTCCCGACACCGTTCGGACCCGACGCCATCGGTGGCGGAGTGGGGGCGAAAAAGGCTGGAGAAGTTGGGGTGTCTGCTAACGACGGTCTAGCACCGGGCGTCCCAGCAACGGCGTCGGCCGAATTGGGAGGTGTTTCTGACGATGAAATGGACATGGGACATGCAGATGACGGCGGAGTCTCAGAAGAAGAATACGACAACAGTCGAGCGGAGGTTGGGGGCGTCTCTGAAGAAGACATCGATACTAATCTCGACGATGCTCCAGTTGAAGACGAGTTGTGCGATTCGGAAGAGGACGAGTAAGGAATCTGTTGCTTTATTCGGGCACTAATTGACTCTAAATAAGCGCGAACTCGCTTTGTGCTTTCAGACTCGATGTCACTTCTCGAACTTGAAGTGCTCATTGAAGATTTTTCGGAATCTCTACTGTCCCTACTTTCTGATCTCCCATCACGGCTGCTGGCTTCCAGACCTGCCCAAGATTTTCGATTTTCACTTGAAGACAACTGAGACTGACTCGATTCGCTTTGGGTATCAACAATTAAATTATTTTCAAAAGTTTCTCCGCCAAGGACCTTTGGCCTCTCGTTAGAGGATTTTATCGCTGCCAGTTCTGCATTAGCTCCAGCATTTCTTTCTTTTTCTTCGAAAACATTGTCAGTAAGTCTTGTGAGACTGTCCATTTCTGTTTGGACGCCTTTAAGGGTTTTTGAAAACTCGCTTCCTTCACGTAAAAGTTCAGTGGAGACTGCGACTTCTGCAACCTCCTCATCGGTAGGCTTCTCAGCCTCGACTCGAGGTCTAATGATGCACTCCTCAACCATGGCCCCGCCGCCAACCGGAGAACCACCTTCTCCACTGCCCCTGCGGGCCCTCTTAAACGAACCTCGCGACTCTCTAGAAAGAGGGGGCGTATCCCCTCGACTGCTACCCCTCCCTGGCCGACCCCCTCCATCACTGCCTCGCCTACCCTCCCTACCGCTTCTCTTAAAGGTAGCCTCTTCGATTGTCGTAGCTTTATTTTTGTTATCTTCTTCTCCTTCTTTCGGTTCTTCCACGACAACGGGCGTTAAGGCTGCGATCTCTTTATCAACGTCAGTATTGGAGTTGTCGCTTTTTGAGTCCGTTATTACTGAACTAATAAGCGTATTCTTGGAGTTATTTTCCCCTATGGTTTCATTTTCAGCAACTGGCATTAGATTCCGAGAATTCTCTAGCCAGTCGTTATTTGATTTCATTGTTTGTGCAACTTCATCATCGAGAATTTTTATTTCGAGTTCAGAGTTTAATTTATCATCAAGAATTTCTCGCGGTGGAAAGAAAATGCGTTCTCCGCTGCTTGTCTTCATTAAATCTAAACTCGCGATTCCTTCCTTGACATTTGGGTTGTCGTTGAAAGGCCACTCTGGCTTTGTGGCCGAGTCTCCAGTGACTTTATTTTTATCCGTAAACGAAGACCACCATTCGCTGGTCACTGGATTGGCTTTGCCTTCAGTGCTCACGTCTTTAGAAGAATCGTCCAACTCTCTTTGTTTCACGAAATCAGATATCGCATTTCGTTTGATGTCATCAAAGATGCTCTTTACTCTGTTACTGATGCTCCAATCACTCTCCTTTTGAATAAAATCCATCGACACTTTCGAGGCTGTGATATTTAAGAAACTTTTTGTAATTTCAGGCTCAGGCAGGTTTGGGCTTAATTCAAATTTTGCGTTCGAGACGTTAATTTTCTTAAATGCTTGTGTTTCTGGCATTTTCGTCTCTGGCGTGTACTTCAGAGATGAATATTCTTCCGACAAGGACTTTTCAATTGCAGTCTTTTCATCGCTAATATTACTTATGTTCCAGTCTATCGGCTTACTTTCAACAGTTTCAACGCATTTGTCACTCAATAGAGGGTAATTACTGATGACTGGCAGCCCTTTTTCGGTGGCCGAAAGTCCCGGAGATCGAGGCTTGCCTGGAGTCGACAGGATGTCGTTTTCTTCCATCCAAGAATTGCGACGAGCAGCGACGACTTCAGCCAAACGCGATTGCAAAAGTTGGGAGTGGCGTAATGCGTCTGTTGAAAGGACAGCACCTCTTTCAGATCCCAGGACAAGATATGATGAGGCTGGGGGCGTCGAAGGAAAGAATTCAGCCGACGGAGGAGGAGTCGAGGGCACGTAAGAACTTGACGCTGGAGGAGTGGAGTTCGGTAGATATGAACTAAGGGAACTGGTGGGGGGTAAAAATGTCGCAGAAGGCGGGGGCGTTGAAGGAAAATAAACAGATGGCGGCGTTGAAGCCAGGCGGGGATGCATGGGAGAGGATGAGAACTGATTAATTCCCATATGCGATGGAGCGAAGAATGAAGATGTTATTGGAGAGGAAGACGACAGTTGGGCCACGGTAAACGGAGGTGTAAGGGAGAGCTGCGAGTCTGTGAGGGGTGGTGTGGACGACAGATGAGAATCTGTCAAGGGCGGGGTCGACGACAAATGTGACGTCAGAGGAGGAGTTGATGACAAATTTGAAGGAAAGCCAACACCAGTGGAGAACTGTACAGACTGCGGAATTTTGACCGCTGAAACCAAAGCGGCAGCTTCTCCAAGCCACTTGCGAATGTAACTCGCGTCTTCTGGGTGCGAACTTGCGCCTCGAATTGAAGGAATGTCGCTGGTCGACCTGCTGTGGGGACTGGAGGACACGCTGCGCCCAAAAGGCGGAGGAGCCAAGTGCTGCGGTGTTGTGTTGCGAATTATCTGGCTATGGTGGTGCGAAGGCGTCAGGAGACTCCGGATCGATTGAGAAGTCGAAGCCAAATGATGAATAGGCGAGAGGACTCTGGCCGCAGCGTGTCCTCCGATGGTCAGGTTCGTTGCCGAATTCAAGATTCGCTCCGAACTGATCCGACTTCCGCTCCATCCACTTTGAGATTCAACCTGTAAATATGTGAACAAGAATGGTTCAAAATTAGGGATGTTGAATCCATTTTTTACGGGCGTAGCAAATGCGGAAAGATTTTCATGATTTGGAAATGAACCAAGCTTGGCATAAATAATAAATAAGAAAAATTACGATGTGAAATGAGTGCAATGTTTTGCAGAGAATTTACGAAGATAATTTTTACCAAACTTGAAATAACTTTCATGGTAAACAGGACATATAGGCTAACATTTTCATGGTAGGTGACAGCGGAGGAGCCAAGTCCCCCTTTAAATTTTCTTGAGAAAAATTTCCAATACATGCAAGAACAAAAATACAACTATTTTTCAACACATAAGTATTATATCTACACATGTATGTGTATACACATAAATAAAGTGTTGGATTTATTCCTATTTTTATGAGAACCATCTCGCTATGAGTGTACTCTGGTGCCGAAGCTTCAAGATTTCATTTGGCAGGATCAACCCTGGGGCTCCGCCTCCTTAATCCCAGTCGTAAACAGCGTCGGGGCAATACGGCCCAAGCTTAACTTGACCTCTCCGCCTGAGCCAAAGTCAAAATTCAGTCATAAGGGAAAATACGACGAAATGAACGCGAAGTTTGTAAAGACGCACAACCAGCGTAAATATTGAATAACTTTCAAGCTTTACAGTCTACTGCTTCATGAAAAACTAGAATTTGTTCGGTGCGTTTTTTTCAATACCGCCTGAAAATTACCCATTTCTGGTATGTTACTGAAATATTACAACTGGAGAAAGAGCAGTACATATGTACAATCAGGTTCAGTACTGGAATTGGTGCTAAATATCTCGACGCTCTGGCAGAATTTCGCATCATAGAACTCAAAGATCCTCTCCCCCTTTCTCTGTTGGACTTCGAACGCCATTTTTTGAAGTAACGAGCATTTATTCTACAAAAATATACGTTTTATACGTTAAGTATGATCTGTATATAGAGTAGAACTTTTTAAATGTTCAACAGTGAACAAGGGATTACATAACGGTTCTATCATCCATAAATTCTTTTATATATTAAAGTACGAATCTGCTTAGCACAATGGAGAAATCATCAGATGTTTTCGAGTTTCTTTTCCCGATACAAAATTTTTATTCCAGTGACTATGGAGTAGCATTCATTGCTTAATTCCATAATGTGGAGTGATGACTGAATTATTTAATGTGGAGTTATGACTTGCGTTCCTCAACGTGGGGTGATGACTTAATTTCTTAATGTGGAGTGATGACTTCATTCCTTAATCTGGAGTGCTGATTTCATTCCTTAATGTGGAGGGATGACTCAATTCCTCAACGTGGAGGGATGTCTTAATTCCTCAACTTGGAATGATGACTCAGAAGTTATGAATTTTAAATTTATGAAAAAGTTGCGAATTTTCAACACCGAGCATCAGTGGCGTCCAAAAAAATTCATAAACGAAATCCTAAAATAAAATAAAAATGTAGTACATGTAATTCATTTAATTTTATCAAATTACTCTGAACAGATTAAATTAAAAGAATCACTTATAAAAAACATGAAAATCAACCCAGCATAACCCAGCATTTCCGAGAACATGGGACTCGAATGGACAGGTTTCAGTAAAATTACATGTCCTGAGCTCGGTGAAAATACTTGCCTATTATAGGTGCATGACTATCATAATACCTCACTTGCACTATTACTTCATTTAAATTTGCAGTCCGTTGTTTTAAACCTACGTAGCAGTTTTTAAAGAATCTTAGTTTCGACTTAAACATTGCGCAATTGAGCCAGCCTATTTTTATCTAGAATCCCCTGTGACTTGACTATCTTGACTCACTTGGGACTTGACTATCTTGACTCACCTGTGACTTGACTATCTTGACTCGCCTGTGACTTGACTACCTTGACTCATCTGTGACTTGACTATCTTGACTCACCTGTGACTTGACTATCTTGACTCACCTGTGACTTGACTATCTTGACTCACCTGTGACTTGACTATCTTGACTCACCTGTGACTTGACTATCTTGACTCACCTGTGACTTGACTATCTTGACTCACCTGTGACTTGACTATCTTGACTCACCTGTGACTTGACTATCTTGACTCACCTGTGACTTGACTATCTTGACTCACCTGTGACTTGACTATCTTGACTCACCTGTGACTTGACTATCTTGACTCACCTGTGACTTGACTATCTTGACTCACCTGTGACTTGACTATCTTGACTCACCTGTGACTTGACTATCTTGACTCACCTGTGACTTGACTATCTTGACTCACCTGTGACTTGACTATCTTGACTCACCTGTGACTTGACTATCTTGACTCACCTGTGACTTGACTATCTTGACTCACCTGTGACTTGACTATCTTGACTCACCTGTGACTTGACTACCTTGACTCACCTGTGACTTGACTATCTTGACAGAATTGACGGTGTGGACCTCACCTGTGCGGGGGCTAAGGGAGCCGGTGGGGGAGGGGGGTCGTGAGGGGGTTCCCTCAATCGTCTCTCAAACTCTATTGCTCGATCAATTTGCTCCTGTTGCTGCTTCTCCTGCTCAACTTGTTGCTTCTGTTGAATCTGCTTCTGTTGAAGCTGTTTTTGCTGCTGCTGGAGCTGCTTCTCTCGTTCGTGAAGCTGCTGTTCTCGAAGCTTCTTGGCTTCGTAGTCAAGATACGACGCCGGCGAAGAGTAATTCCGGACCCCTCGCCCCGGGATGGTGTGATACATGCGCATATTGTTCACAGTGGTTGAAGGAGAGTGTACTGGAGATGACCTCTGATCAAGCTGATGATTGTAGCTGTTCAAGCTATTCAAGTTGCCCAAATGGGGGTCGTACATGCTGTTTAAATCCTCCCTTCGTCGTCGGGGGTCATTATGATCGATTCTAGGGTCGTACAAAGAGTACGCAGATCCTAAAGGCTCGTGCGGCTTCAAACCCTCATATTTATCTACTACGTACTTACTCCTACCGTCATAAAGTTCTGTCTGGTACTTCCCTCTGTCGAATTTGGAAGAAGGCTCGTACCTGCTCGTGGAGTCGTACTTGTGTGGTTCATAGCGCTCTTGGTATGACAAACGATGTTGTTCGAACCGACTCCGTTGGTCGAGCATCTGATGGCTGAGATAGGCGCTCGGTCTGTACGGCAGCGGCGACTCCAGGCCGAGATTGTGGTCAGCAGAGCTATAAGGAACTATTGTGGGGTCTGATCCGCGGTTGAAAGGGTCTAATGGCATGTGGCTTCTGTCGTACTTAGAGTCGTAACTCGGACTGTACTTTGGTTCAAAAGGTACTTTGTTTGTTCCTAAATAAGTCGAAGTCTGATGATTATGAAACGGGTTGATGTATCGTCCGTCATCGACCCCCGGCATGGGCTGCCACGAGGGGTTGAATGGATTGGTGGATCTAGGCATAATTTCTTCACATATGTCCTGGAACAAAAGAAATAGTACCTAAATGAACAAGAGCGAAATAAAACTTCATTTTGAATTCTTCTATCTGACCTTAGCTATAACATCTGTAGCGTTAACTCCATGTTTGGCTGCCGTTCTACAAACTAGAACAAATACAGTGTCACCTAAATCTATTCGTGCAAAAGATGAATTTAAATATAACTTTTCTTTCCGACTTGAATGAACTTCATCTTCTGTAGCTCTAGCTCCAACGTGAAGTTACAGCTCCAATAACGGCATCGTCACGTACAAATTACAAACACCTCTACGGAAAACATTCGTCGTATCTGCCGCTTGCGACATACGACGGTAAAATTTTCTTATATAAAACTTTTAACAAGTTTGATGCATGTTTCCGTTAAAGAAAACGTGAACACTAAGTACTACTCGTACTTAGTGTTCACTCACTTTTTGCAATGTGACTCACGTTAAGTATGTACATATATGTACAATCAACTTTCCCACGATAAAGAAATTAATAATATGTTTAATAAATTATTTCTTTGGGAGTACTCATTTTTCTGTAGTCGATTTGGAATTAAACTGCGTATCCGCCGTTTTAGATGCTATTTGTATGATAAAACCACCACCACAAAACTACAGAAAAATCATACGTTTTTTGCTCCTATATCTCTCTCTCTTACACAAAATCGTCACAATCTGTAAACTAGTAAAACAGACTCCAGTAATTTGTAATATATTTTTGCCAGACAGTTTCATATGGCAAAAAAAACATTAGTCTGCACTGAAACGTATTTGATTCAAGCCCTTTGTATATTCTGAATATCTTTAACGAAATATGAAAATCCGTATTCTACAATTAAAAATATATGACATAAGCATTTTTTAAGCCTTTCAAAGAATAAAGGTCATAATCTTTCATTATTTACAGACACAACTACTATAACACAGTTATGAAAAATATTCATTTAAAACGAAAGCAAAGCTATTTTAAACACGAAATGAAAGTTCTCAGTTTTATTTCTTACGGGAAAAGCGTTACATTAAATGTTACCGAAATGACATCTCATTGTTTGTTACAGCGGAGGCATATCTACTAATCGCTACGGGTAATAGAAAGACAACGTGCAATACTTTGAACGAATAAACAGTCTTCAATCGTCACCTCTAACGCGAAACACGGGCACCACTCCACAGGCATTGGAGCCGATAATGAGAGTGAGATTAGGTTCTCATTTCCAGATGTGGCATTTCCAGAATTAGCATACCAACAAGTTACTTTCAAATTTACCATTACGAAACTACCGTGACGAGCCCGTTAATAAATCTCCTCAAATTAAAAAAATAAATGGACGTTTATTCATTATCTGGACGGATTGGACTCGTCACACTGAGTATTTAATGTGTACTGGACCACCCGTAATCTGTTCGCAACTGTTTGGATATCCCGTTTTATTTCCCGAACATGTATCTAAAGCGAAAAAACGAATTCATTCACTTTAGTGAGTTTAGTCCCAATGAACCGTTACCATGAGACGATGGGAGATCCCTTATCTGATTACTGAATTTCTGCCCTATGCCATTACTGAGGAGTGCACAAGCAAAATGATCTAGCAAATTGATCAAAATTTTATTATTATAGAAATTACACGAGCGACCCCACCACTATCTCACACCCATGACGCAGACGTCACTCAAAGTCATTCTATAAAAGAACCTTGGACTGCGTCGACCAAGGGCAGGCAAGCTACTGCCTTTTATCCCGTCTTTTCTAGATGTCAACTATTTTAGTTAAAATCCTATGCTATCCAATAAAAACGTGAATTTTTCAATATGGCCCTTGCACTAAAAATTTCTCTACCCCTGATGTGTGAAGACTCACCCGAGTCACACATCGCCTGTAGTCGAGGTCATTGTGTCTACCCCTGATGTGTGAAGACTCACCCGAGTCACACCTCGCCTGTAATCGAGGTAGTGCTGAGGTTTGGAGTACGGAGTGTCCGGAGAAGGAGAACCATCCCCGCTACTCCGCCGACCAGGCATTCTAAAACGAAACACGAGTTCATCAATACCTACCACAAAAATATGACAGATATACCAAAAAAGTTTCAACCCGTATTAGGTAGTCCGATAAGTCAAATGTATATTTTTGTAAATGTTTCGTTATTTTAAAAGTGCAACAAGAAGGCCTGTTACTGGACTGAAAATGAAACATTAACACCGTAGAGTTAATTACACATATACAGGGTGTCTACATTACACATAATTACGTAATTACACATAAGTATCTACAGTGTACATACGGCGCGTGCTGAAGTGGCATAAGACACCACATTCGGTACGCTAGACTTCACGATTATTATTTCCTTCATCAATGATGACGAGCACATCTCAATTATTTCAGAATCCGCCTTTACTCAGAGGAATTATTGAATGGGCGTAATGGGGGATTTTTATAGAGAAAAAAAAATCCAAAATCGTCCTCAACTCTTTGGGATTGGGAAGGAAGGATGAGAGAGGCAATGGCCGTCATTCGACCAGCCGTGACACTGAGAGCTGTGAGGAATTCCAGGGAGGCAACACCGATGTACTGGCAACAACCGCCACCATTTCTCTCGTGGGTTTCCTAAAAAAAATTAACTTTAAAAAAAGTTTTCTATGTGCCCAATTGAAATATAGAGACTGTCTTAGATTGTTTTATATTGAAATACTATAAAGTAATTAACTTGGTTAAAACTCAATGCAACTTACCAAAATGTAATTTTTAAAATTGAATTCAAGTAAAATACTTTTCAATTTAATAATTAAATTTGAAATATTGAAAATATTAAAATCTCGAGATTTTTCAAACCTGGGCAATCATTATGTGCCACTTTTTATTAAGTGGATTCTTTGACCTTTATACATGTTAGCGCCCTCACAGATGGACGTGTAAAAAGTGAAGGCACATGTACGTAGGTCTGAAATTGTTGTTTTACTCTCTCTAATGAAGCACAAAATAGTTGATGAACATGAGAACAAAAAGATCTCATGACAGTGCAGTAGGCCTTGAGATTCTCTTCAAAATATATTTCCTATGAAATAAAATTGCATTCCTCGTAATCAGTAGGCAGTGGGTAAAATTGAGCATACATAGTTAAAATAGTTGTAGTAGTTACTAAATCACACTCTTTGGATACCCTTGTGGATGCTTTGGGCACCCCGTACCGGGCCACAATGGTGTGCTGCCTATTTAGGAAGATCCTTTTTTTTAAAGCCTCCCACCTGCCACCAAATCGTTAAAAACGTAATTTTTATTGCTTTAAAAAGTTAAAAACAAATTTTTATTGTGGAAATCATTGCGGAAGATCCTGTTTCATCATCCGTGAACCTTACCAACCACAAGACTTTCCTAAGCGGTAACAGGTCGAGATGACGGCCTCTGTGCGACGAACTTGAGCTATTGATATCGAATAACTGAGAAAAAATCTAGGCCACACTGGTGTGTCACGCATGAGTGTTATTTTAATATTTTTATTCCTGAAATATTACTTTACGATTCATGAATCTTACCAACCCACAAAGACTTTCTTCAACAGTAACAGATCGGTATAATGGTCTCTGGGGGGTGAACCTGAGCAATTAATACTGAATAACTTGAACGAAATCCCGGGCAACTCACTGGTGTGCCTCTAACCAATTAATCATTAAGATCGTATTTTATCCTTCCTGAATCTTACCAAAGACTTTCCTCGGTAGCAACTGACCGGTACGACGGTCTCTGGGGGGCGGGTCTGAGTGGCTGCGGGGGCAGGGAGGGGTCGTCCCTCAGGCTGCTGTTGTGGGGGTTGTTCGAGTCGTCGAGGTTCGTGAAGCGTTTGTACGAACCAGATCGCGGCCACAGACCCAGCCAGTCTAAATCGCTTTCGAGCTATCAAAATGAAATGTGTTAATTATAAACAGTCGTGAATTTTAAATTAAGAATTTTAGTAGTTGTAACGGTTGCTGAACTGATGTACGTACGTGGAGAGTTTGAGGTAAATTCTAATTGTGTTAGGGACGTCGTCTACAACTTTAAGATTAACGAAGACGATTTACACTGAACCACCGGGCGGTCCTCTGTTGCCGTAGTGATGTTAGACACTTAACCTATAGCACAGCAGGGGAAAGTCTCTAATGATTGAATTCATTTGATTTGACAAAATTACGAGCGTTATTTGATTCGAATCAGTATTCATGAATCAAAAAAATTATTTCTCGACGTATGAAACAAAATGATGGAACCATTTCCTTTCAGACGGCAGTCGAGGGCTCTCAGTTCCGAGCAGAAAAATAGGATGAAAAAACAAAAAAACTAGTCGCTTCTCATGTAAAGTTGAATTTATTTCAGAAGAAATAATTCGAAGAGTGAGTGACGAATATCGGCTGAACAAAGAAAGTCGTCATTATCGATCACATAGTTTTACACTTATGAGTATTTCGATGTCGTACTTGTAAACAATATTTTAAATATTTTCATGACTGTAAAAGATCGTAAAAATCAACACAAATTAAAACCGCAATGTATGTGTTTCAATTCTCATAAGCCTTCAACTTGATGGCGTAACAGAAGCAACGGAAGAATGACTGGAGATTTAACAAACAGCGATTAACTGCGCAGGTTTGTGGCATGTCTCTCACTGGCGACGGAGCAAAAGTTACGGAGTTCTTATCTGAAAAAGAAAATTTCTCTCCAAAGCTCCTTGGAACTTCAACTTAAACTCAATGATTGGGGTACCTCGAAACTTCAACTTAAACTCAGTGATTGGGGTACCTCGGAGCTTCAACTTCAACTCAATGATTGTAGTTTCTAGTAACTTTTGCGTGAACTTGATGATTGTGGTACTCTTTTTGGGTTCTGATGCCTTAGCGTCTTCGATTTCTGACGAAGAACTTACCAAATTTAATCCAATTCCTCAAAAGAAATCAAGTATCATCGCTTGTTAGGAATGAACATCATGACAGTCATGCTATTGAATTGTTGCGCGAATGTTTCGGTTTTACGTCACTGTATTGTGAACTAGAGATAGGGATTCAAAATCTAGTAGATAACATATACAAAAAATGAAATGTGTGACCATTAAATTTCGTTAATCAGTTGCATCAAACCGGAAATAATTAATTGTTCGAAACAAGTAATCATGAAACAAAAAATACCACACGGGTATTATAAATTCGATAAAAATTATCGATAAAATTCAACGAGAAAGATAGCTATTATGTTAGTCTTGGCGTTATGCTTATTATTTATTATTACACATCAATCACCGTATTTGTAGACCAAAAACTGGATCTGAGACGCGGTATGAAATTTCTCTACCTTAGAAATAAGTAGCTAAATGTGAAATTCTTCTAACAATTCGCATTCATGTTCTTGGAACTCATCCTGTAACGGTGGTCTTGTTTTTTTCTCATAAAATGTAATAGGAAGAAAAACAATTTAAAACGTAATTCACTCGGAAATTTTACAGTATACGGGCATTAGTACATGTCCTGAATAAAACGTTTCAAAACCCCATTCATACCATTGCTTGCGACAGATTGTTTTTTAAGTTATCCCCCCNAAACTCACAAAAATGCATCAGTCGATAAGACCTAATCTCAATTAATACACACTGCCATTGTTCGTCGGGAGCTCTAATATAAGAGTCTGTTAGGCCTGCAGGTCACGAAAGGGCTAAGCGGAAGTGCATCGAAATGTGGGTCATGCATCCCGTAGAGTTCCGGCTCTCTAAGGTCCGGGTCATCGTACCTCCGCCAGCAACGGACATAAACACTGGCGCTGGTGCGCAGTTCCCAGAATCCCACTAAAAGAATTGTGATGGTCCATAGTGAAGTGTCATGCTAAGTACACAGCATAAGAATTAAATAGGAGTGCTGCTGAATTTAATCTAGCAGTTTGTGAGAACATTTCGAAGGTGTTTTGGGTTGCGAAATTCAACGGTCATGTGTAAATATCTCCCATCATTTGCAATAAAAAATTTCCCTTCAAGCGTAGTTATAGGGTAAAATTTTCATCTCATAAAATGAATATTTTGTAACCTCAACAGCAGGCTTGTATGAAACGTTTGTGAAAGCTAACATTTACCTCATGTTTACCTGCGTTCGTGTAAGCTCAAGTGTACCTTCGAAACTAAGCAGCACTGCGGCTTTCCTGTAATGAAGTCATAAGGCTTCACAAAGTTAGTGTACGTAAAATAATTGACAAAGCGAATGAGTGAGCCATACAAATTCCATAAAATTCTAAGCTAACCATGAAGAAAACATACAAGCACAGACACAATGCTCTGGACTGACAACTTGAAGAGCTCACGTTCATGGCACGAAAGTATTAAGCTTAAAGTAGAATAGGGCGAAAATTGTGAGCTATGAAGATGTCCACTTGATAGCTTCGAAGCTTCGGTTTCTACGAGGACTGATTTCGTTATAACAAAGCTGTTTCTACGTTTCTCGACGAGCCGTTTGTTAACTACTATATCATGTGGCACAAGGCCCCCTTGAATGCGACCCTAAGGGGACGATCACTTACGACAGAGAGGTTCGTCTCTAGGCCTCCTCGGCTTATGCATAGAGGCCTTCAAAGGGCAAAGTTCAAGTTTCGGTCATACAGCAGCAAACGCCGTCTATTTTTTCCTTCTCGCCAGTCCCTTAACCGAGGTATTTGAAATTTAAGAGTGCGTTGGAGGACAATGCAGGTAAAATTTTTTGGTCTTTGACGGAAATATACAGTACTGAAGGCATAATTTCCCTGTTAGATGAACAGACGAAGTATGCGAGTTTACTTTGGCAGTAGGCGCATACGCAAACGATAAGGCCCTGTGGTAGTAGGTTTATACGCAAACGATAAGGCCCTGTGGTAGTAGGTGTACACGCAAACGATAAGGCCCTGTGTAGCAGGCTTATATGAAATCGATAAGGCCCTGTGGTAGTAGGTGCATACGCAAACGATAATTAAGGCCCTATAATAGTAGGTGCATAGAGAAACGATAAACTAGACACCAGCTCGAGCGTTGCACTTGCTTCTGTTATTAGTTGTTAACGCTTTTAAATGCAAATTGTTCATGATTCTGCAGCTCATGACTTTATGCAAGAAATATTTCTCTTGCATCATCTATGTTTGGATATTCCCTTCCGGACTGTTATCAGAATTTTGAACACCGCAATTTCAAACTTTGAATTCATCATTACGCTCAAGAGGTTTTCGTGCCGCGAGAATAGCCAGTTACACGAGCTGTGCACTGTCACCTACATTCCTATAAAAGTATTTGAACTAAATACAGATGTACTACAGTTGACTTCATTGATCCATTTTCTACGTTTCGTATCATATTTTAACTAAACGCCGACGATATGTGTCTGCACTCTGTTGACAAGTGTATTTTAGTTGATCGATGTAACACCGACGCAATAGATTCAACCTTATAATTGCACTTGAAGGCTTAGGCAGTGAAATATAAAGCATACTTGATGATTTCAGGGAGATTACTTGACATTCAGCATTAAAGCCTATAATTAACTGATTACTGCTTGATTAAATTCAAGTGGAGCAAGGCCGTCATTTTACTGCAACAGAAATTCATAGAACACGTGGACTGATATTTAATACACGATTTTGTTACACGTATCGATAACTAACCATTGCTAGCGTACTAAAGATTGATTTGACAGCTAACTAATTATCCCACGGTGCCAATCAAAGAGTGAACTTATTTTTTTGAATTGTTACTTAATGAATGTTTTTGTTCACATTCTGGTTAAATTTTTCTAGAACTGCTTACGAGCGTTAGGTTAGTCAACAAAATATCGCCTCCATAGCGGAGAAGACGTCGACATGATGGAGCTACATATCTGACTTTCATTTCTCCAGGATGAGCCTCTAAATTTAAGAAAGTTCTTCTCAGGAGGAACAGCCTCCTTGTTACCTGCTCTGAATGACACCCCGAACATTTTTTTTTTGTCCCAATTTACAAGCATTTGTACAAGTATCATGAGGTGACAGCACGTACACAAAATAAGACGACATGAAATGTTCATGTGATGCCGAGATAACCATACTTCAAGCTTGGTGTAAAGGAACCTGTTTAACTAAACTAGAGTTGGAATCTACGACCTTTTAAATTCCTGCAAATATCAATTCATGAAACACTTGTCACGCTGAAAAGCTGCAAATTCATTATACATTACAGGACTTCTCGTAGGTTTTTGACTTGCTAAATAGGATGCGAAACTTACAAGTACTTATAAATTTAACTGACCAGATAGCTCCGAGTGCTGTTGTGCTGTCTTTCCGGCCCGCAGAGCTGGACCTTCTCCTCGTGTCCGGCCCTCAACCACGACACAACCCACGCCCAGACGCCCATGTACCGTGCAACCAGGAGCACCACCACCACCACCGCCGTAACGCCCACAACCACCACACCAACAACCAGACTGGAGCCCATCGTGCCAACCCTGAGTCTCGGCCTGTGGTGCAACAGGGGAAAGTGTTCGAGTTTAAAAAAGGGTAGCGGAAAAAGAGGCGTCGCAAAATTGAGGTTCAGGTTGAAACAGCGTGAGAAGAACCGGAAGAACGCGATGATAACGTGTACAGCTCACGACTACCACTGCTCAAATATGGAAGATGAATTTATAAATGCCTGTGTGACTATGCATGATATCACTGCTAAAATTATCTAACTGCTCGCGAAATTTGTTTATTTTTAGTAAACGGTAGACCGTTGATTGGAAGACATGGGACCCGGATAACTCTGAGTTCTTCAAAATTTGGAAGATAAATAACTATCTTCTCTAGCGTTTTTACTCAAAACTTGTGCCAATGGTGAGCCTAATGGGCATAATAATTCGAATGTGATCTTAAATATTACGTTACATGGCAATTGTACCAACTTAAAAACGAAATATTTCCAAGAATAATTATTGAAGTTTCCTCAAAAAAAGCTCTGGCTGTCAGCTGCATTGCTTGAGTTGCGGAAATTATTTTCCATCTTCAAGTTGAATCGACAACTTTAGATATGTTCGCATAAGGGCAAAATTAAAAAAAATTGTATCACTGCACATTCTACAGGTATATTCTCACTCTAAACTTAATATAGCCTCTCGGATTACACAAACTAAATCCAATGATGTATACATGCTATGATCACGAAATTCTCAGATCAGTAGACCGAAGAATGAAGCTTAAATACCGGAAAAATTGCTTAAGATGAAAACATCGGAATTTCTAATACGAGTTGGACTATTTATTGCGAAAGAAAAACGCTCTTTTTTAGAAATTGGGTTGATCGTGATATGTTGAATTCCATGAATCTAATTGTCGGAAAAATTAGAGCGGATTTTCACGAGTCTAAAGGACGATTTTATAGAGAAGAACATACCTAAAAACGCTGCATGAAGTATCCTAATTAACCCTTTGCTGGACATTTTTCAACCAGTGTTACAAGAAATTTGTCTGTCTTCAACATCCCGTGACCAAAACGCAAAGATTCAGCAATGTCGTACCAGCATCGCAACATGCAAAACGCTACATTAACATAAGACAAAAATAATGGCACTCAAACGAGAACACCGAGTTTTTTCGAAGAGAAAAATATTTAATCTATTACCAAGAAGTTCTTCCACGCGGATGTTTGGACAGAAAAAAGAAACAAAAAGTACGCCCAGTCATCAAATTTTCATGGGGAGCAATATATGAATCTGAAGATTACCTGTACTCGTAAATGTTTATAGCGACCTCTCACGCTACACTGACCACGATCTGTTATGTGAACCTATGTACTTACGTTGGCAAAGCGTCACGATACCTTCACATTAGAGAAGCCGAGTTTCGTGATGGAAGTTTAAGTGCCTACGTTTTCAATAGCTGCATCGATGAAAATAATATGTTTTCCTAATTTTAAGAGTCTACATTTGTTTTTTAGGGTCGATGATCAGGGACTTTTCGAATCAAACTCAATTCTAAAGGACTTAGCGCATAAGGTTTTATTTTTATTATCTTTGTTTTTGGAATATTGATAAGGGGCCATACCTTTTTTTACTTGGATTGATAGAAATGCTTCGTTTTCATTCCCGATCATTTTTGTCCCTTCCAGCTCTTATGATTTAATCAAAATCATGGTTTGATCATTGCGAATATTAGCGTTAAAAGCTTATTTTCAAAACTGCATGTAGTTCGGAAAACCATAGCATTTAAGACAGCGATAAAATTTACACTCCATGAATAAACATAAAAATTGGTCACACATCTCACAACGAAGTAAAAAGCGCTAACTGAATGTGCAAATCCTCTACAAAGAGCTTGTGTAAAGACTTATTTTATAAAAAAAGAATTAATTATAGAATCCCGATTTTTTATGCTGAGTTGACTCGCGTCATACGTTTTCTATCCCGAAACACCCCTCGTTAACAGACACAATAAGCATTTTTTGACATATTGATCTCTAGCATTGGGGTCAGAGTCCTGGGAGAATCTTCGTAAAGATCCACTAAAAATGTGCGCATTCACTTTAGTAACATTAAAAGTAGCTATACAAATTGGTTGGCGACGTAGAAAGGATCTAAGCTACTACGCATCCGTGACAATGAAAGAACATAATTTTTGTAAAACTCACTCAACGTTTCGTCGTGAAAACGATTGTTTTTTTTCTAGGCAGTTTTGTAGTAAATCACTCAATGCCATCGCTCATATCAGCTTCATTTTTTTCCTGAAGTAAAAAGTCCTTACGCTAGGGGTAGCAGGAACAAATATCTCTTCACGGTGGAAACAAATTTAAATCAAGTTGTACGACTAGGTAAATTCGACAAAGCTGGCAAATTTGTGTCATCTACACCTTTTATTTCATCTATGCCTTTTCACGTGTGAAAAATTCGGTGACAATCACTACCCAGTTGAAAACAAAATTGATTTCGTAGTACACTCCCACTACAAATTCGTAGTTGTGGTGAATAAATAACACCACTTGAGTTTCACTCTTCACGCTCTGAAACGATGCATTTCTCAGGATCAATTCTAATCAAAATCTAGAGTCATAGTACATAGTATCCTCGTAGCTACTTGGGTTGTAGCAATTGCAAAATCGTGCATGGGATTTGTCTACAGCGGTTTCCACAACTTTTCTTACATTTGTGTAACAGGTCGCACTAAACGAAACCAAATGAAATCAAATACGTAAAAAAATTATACATGTCCTTACCTTTAGGACTGAGATTTGTAAACGCACGTCGGGGCGTCCATTCTCAGCAGCATACTTTAGAGTACCCGTAATGATATCATTTTGATGACATGTGCGCTTTACAATTTGAATTTACACTATCAAATCTTAAAAGTTTCAGTTTACAAAAGCAGGAAACTACCGTAGGAAAATTATCTACTTTGCAGTATTATCATTTGCTCGGATAAAATGGCTGCGATTTCCGTTAAAAAAGAACCACTTACTAGAACTTTTAAAAGGTTCTCAAAATTAAAAAACTATCGATTAATGCTAGCGTTTTTCCTCGTAAAAGAAACCACACACTAGACGTTTAAAAAGATTCTCAAAATTAAAATGGAAATAGCCTTTTCGAGCAATATTTTCTACAATTTGTGCATTGATTTCTTTGCTACAATCAAAGTAACACAGGGTTTACTTAATAATAATTAGCGCTTATTAACTAACTTTAACTATACATTCCTAAAAGTCCAATGCTCTTTTATTTAGCATGTTTTTTCTAATGAAAACCTGTCCTAACTACATGTCTGAAAAAGACACAAATAAGGATCAACGTTTATTAAACTCAAAGTCAAAATCCTTTTTCGATTAAATTCCATAGGACATTTTGAGACACATCAATTTCATCGAAGGTGTATTTATGCTTTGAGGTTATGAATGTGTATAAATGAAATAATGCTTTGAGTAAACTGAAAACATTTTTCTGCTAAATTTTTTCCTACACAATCAGATGAATCATTCACTTTGGCTGCGAATAACTACCCTCTCCAAAAAATTTGAATGAAATTCTTGTTCACGAATAAAAGTTATATTTTAGCCCACCTGAAAGCAATTTTGGTTTTTAACGGTTTCAACCTTCTGATATACAATCTTCAGAAACATTTTTCACTCAATAACCATTGTCCCTAATCACTTGCGAAGAGGATTTTCATATACAACTTTACATTGAGAAGTAGCATAACTTATTGACACTTAGCTTACGCTTTTAAACATTTTCTCTCTGAATTCAAAGTCTATACTTCTTGGTGGGAATACAGAGTGCATCATTCGATAATACCTGAAAACTTACGCAAGAACACAACACGGAACTACGCTAAGCATGACAATTACAATAAAAGTCTTATTCTCACTTCCATAGAAAGTTTTGCTCCTTGACCTGCGCAACTCCAATGAACTGTACGAACTCCAATGAACTGTATGTACATTTACACTTCGATAAAAATGCAGACCAATGTCACCACAAACTTCAGCCTGAAAGCAAACGTTTCGGATTATAGAGAACTCATCTTTAGCCCCCTGAAAAGCTCTGGAGAAAAGAACAGTAAAAGTTTTAATTTTCACTGTTCCCTTTACGGCGTTTCAATTAAAGATGGATTTTATGTAATCTGGAATGTTTATTCTTGTTTCTAACATGATGTTTGTCGTGACATCAGTCTTGCCTTTTACCCCAAAACTAACGCTCCCAAGAAATCAACCTATATTTCATCTAATATACTCACACGGACATACATAGAGCCGTCAAAAAGTCCAGAAAATTCCCACAAAATTCTCAAACTGTAATATTTTGAAAGATCATGTTACGAATATGAAATTGGTCAATGGAAACATGGGCGATAGAAGTGTGAAGATACAGCAAATCTTAAGCGGAAAATAAATATTCTGTTTGAAAAAACAACTGCTTAGACACTTTGTCAGAAACCTGACCCTCATATGAACAAAGATGCAGTCACATTTACTAACAAACACTGGCTCACTGTTGGCTACAATGGTGCTACGCGAAACCAACTCAGTTTCTCAAATTTTTCAAGACAAATTACGTTCCTCTCGCCAAAAGTTCAGGATGTTGGAAGCGTCTGCCACCTATGGGCAATGGCGATCACGGAAACAGCATCACATATTCTTAAAAAACACGCTTCATAATATTTCTTCATTGCTGAAATGACGCAAGTGAATTGCAAGAACGATTTGAAATGCGATGTACACAGGATTTAACACCAAGCGCACAAACACTCATGCAACTTTGCGATCAAGAACAATCTAGAACTGAACTCGATAAGGCTAACTGTTTATGAACACATCAAAAGCTAATACCGCTCCACTGTACGTCTAGTACCCGGCGGGGTTAGGGCACAGTCTTAGTACGTAGCACTGGGAAGGATGTACAAGTCTGAGCAGCATGTACTCAGCACAGTGCTTTCAAAAGTCAACTGTAGGTACACACGGCGAGCTGCGGCCTTCCTCGGCTATTGATTGGGCTACTGCGCCTGCGTCAAGTTCTCTCTCCCTCTCTCGCTTGCCCTACCCTCTCTTATACTCTCTCTCACTTCCTCACTCTCTTTCTCTCTCGCTTGCCCTACCCTCTCTTATACTCTCTCTCACTTTCTCACTCTTTCTTTCCCTCTCGCTTGTCCTACCTTCTCTTATACTCTCCCGCTCTCTCTCTCAGTTGCATCTCTTATACTCTCTCTCCTTCTCTCAGTTGCCCTACCCTCTCTTATACACTCTCTCTCCCTCTCTCAGCTGCCTTACCCTCTCTTACACACTCTCTCTCCCTTTCTCAGCTGCCCTACCCTCTCTTATACACTCTCTCACCCTCTCTCAGCTGCCCTACCCTCTTTTCTACTCTCTTCCTATCCTATCGAATCTTCGTTCGTACATGAAATAAAACTCCCTCAATACATTTTATACTGATCAGCCTTTTTCCTTTTTATTCCTACCTTGTTTTTAACTGGAGGTAAGACTCCGGTAACCCGCTCTCTTCTATTCGCCTCAAAATTATCTTGAGTTCTTTTTATTATTTTTAGCTCATTCAGCCTCCTTTCCCGACATTTATGTAGCATGGCTCTATAACTCGATTATTCTATGGCTCCTCTCGCTATACATTTAATTTACTTTTCTTTAGCTCCCAGTCTCTAAGTTTACATGGTGCATTATGAGTTGGGTTCGTACCTTCAGTATACTATACGTTGGGGGTCATACTTTTAACATATTATATGTTAGGGTTGTACCTTTAGTATCTTAAAAGTTGAGGTCATACCTTTAGTATATTATATGTTGGGTCGTACCTTTAGTTCATTATATATTAGGGTCATACCTTTAGGATATTCTACTTTAGGATCATACCTATAGTAAATATTATGTTCGGGTGCCACTTTTAGTATATTATATGTTGTGGTTATATCTGAAGCATATTACATGTTGGGGTAGTACCTTTAGTATATTGCATGCTGAGGTTATAATTTCAGCATATTACATGTTTCGGTCACACCTTTAGTTTAATAAATAATGTGGCCATAACTTTAGTATTTTATCGGTTGGGGTTACATCGTCAGTATACTATATGTTATGGTCTACCTTTGACATATTTTTGGTTTTCTTAGGTAGTACAAGGTAAGGCAGAATAACCTGACACATATGTTGGTTTAAGAAATGCAAAATAAAATAAAGAATCCACGAAAGTACTCTCAACCTGAAAAACAAATAAAATAACATTGAATGTACGAATAGAAAATAAAAGTTGTCTTCGTTTATTCTGAATCATTTCGCTTTTGTAAAACCAAGAAATACGTCAGATCATACACGTTCGTCCAGTAGCTCATGACTAAGATTTATTTTCTATGGTACGCTTTAGATTTCATCTCAGGATCTTGACTCAGTGTACCTTAACTCGCCCTTGAAAGTCTTGAAAGTCGCTCTCGAACTGCAGGTGCTGCAGAACACGATTTGGGTGTGCAGGCAGAGAAGCCGTGGTGTGCTGAAGTGAAGATGATTCCTTCCCCTAGACACATTTCTGTATCTTTTCTACAACTGAACGTAAATTAAATGGAAATTCAGTTCTGGTAGGTTACCTTCGTTCCGGAAGGAAAAGGAACATCCGTCGACAAAATAAAAAGGACGTCAAATGGGTGAACTTGTGGGATGTCAAGAAAGGAAAGGTTAGTTCGTTTGATATATCCTGAATTGCCAGCAGTGGCATTCCTCAGGTTTAACTGCTGATATTGAGATCCTGCCTCAATGCTTGGAGAGATGCTTTGCATTAGAGATGATTGTGCGCCCCGCTGCTTCTCAAGACTTATGCGTAGTAGTCGTGGTAGTTGGAGTAGTAGTAGTAGTAATAGTAGTAGTAGAAGTAGTAGAAGTAGTAGTAGTATTAGTAGTAGTAGTAGCAGCAGAATGGGAAAACGGTGGTAACATAAATTTAACATAGCACTCTGAAATCCATATTCCTGCTGAACAACACTTCAAGACCGGATGTATATTCGGAAGGCATGACAATGGCTATATTCCTTAATGAATGAGACGTCTTATTATCAGGTAACGTCCTTCTTCAAGTAATGTACGTAATGCTAGGCATAATAATGCCCAGAAGAGGGCAAACAGCAATTTCAGAAGAGTACTAACGCGACTCAGAATAAAAAAACATGACGTAAAAAACGTTTTACTCTCAAAATACCGCACGTTCTTCTTACAAATCAACGTCCAGTGAAGTGCAATCTTATTGAAATAATGAGCACTTAAAATACGAGTATTGCACGTTCTTCTTCGAATGTAGCCGGCCACGGAAGTATAACCTTTAGTGAAGTAGCTCAAGGAGTCGCTGATATTGACTTTCCTACCCCAGAGCTACCAATGGCCAGAACGAAGCTCTGAGGGAGTGCAGTCTTAGTTATCAAATATGGAGCTTGTGGCCCCAATCAATTTCTCTGCCCACATCCCTCAATGCCAGTCAAACTGAGTTACTAACGCTACATCTCATGAAGATGGGATGTTTTATCTTCTAGTTTAGAAAAAAATATTCAACTCGAAAGCTTGTTTTGGACATCTTCCCTGCAAAATTTAACTGAAAATTATATCTCTATTACCTCAACAAATACATTTATTCGTAGCCTTTGTAGTACGTTCCAAAGGCTCACCTTACGGAAGGCCCGGAAATTCAGTGTAGCCACGCATCTATTGACGCAGCCATCTTCGGGCCAAGAACTCATAAAGTTCTAAAAATATCGTGAATAAACCGAGTGCGGATGGAAAAAAGTAAATACAAGTTTTAAAACTGCTTTGTCATTTAAGCCAAATTTCTTCGACCAGCCTATCTGCGTGTGAAGATATCTAAATAATCCAATTAGTCGCGCTGTTCATATACTGATCATTTGCATGGAGAAAAATGCAAATTCGAATTTCTCAGCGTTCACCGATGAATAATTTGGTACAAGTTATGTACTACTAGTTAGAAGAAGTTAGAAATTTATTCTAACTTTCCACAAGCTGTCCCTGATAGGCTGCCCTTGCCTCACTATCATCAGACGGCGGAGAGAAACGGTCTCATTCAACAGTTCTCGGATATGCGAAGGGACACCATGCACACAAACCGGCGGCACCCCAGTGTGGCCAGGGCATAAAAGCCCAAACGTTTTCAAGATATTCAAGATTGAAGATAGTAGGAGCCACGACCTTTGTAGAGTGGGTAATCCAAATATTAATATTAAAATCCGTAGATTTTATTGTTAGCAATTCATGAATTCATTTTAAAAACGCAAAGACATATTTCACAAAATTAAATGGATTACGACAAAAAATTTCCAACAGTAGACAGATATCGTAAGTGCTGACGAACTAAAATCGATTTCGTAAGGTGAAAGCTGAGGACTATATTTTTGTTGATAATTACGCAACACTCGCATTTAAGAGAACATGTTCAGTTGACAGGAAGCATCTGAGTTCACATAAGTACCTTAAGCTTTAAACTTTGCTTCAAACTCGGTATCTTCTAAGTATTAGGGGATATCAAAAATTCTGCCCGGGTCTTAAATGAATAAAACGAATGATCAAATCTTACATCTCACTGAAATTTCTCACTGAAATCAAAGCATCTTCCAAAATCGTCTTTGACTCTTTTCCATCAACCCATAAGCTTTAATTTAACAGCTAAAAAACTCTAATGGTAGTTTGGCTCAACAAGATAGATAAGGTGGATAGGAAATTATATTCCAATCAAGTTCTTCACTTTTTTTGGACTAGATTTTTGCAATTAATAGTCTGAACATAAGGATGTCGAAACTGGCGTTTCAAAGTTGATCTCTTTGAAGCCAAAGCCTTTTCAGGTGTGGGATACGAAATCATGTATGTGTAAGGAAATATACCTGATAATTATGGAACTTGCCTTGATGATTAGATTTCAATAAAATACTAGATTTATGAACTCGTTTTCTTTGTCTTAAATGCGCCCAATATTAATTAGATAAACTGATGCATCGGAAGTACTAAAAAATCTATCACGCCCTCTGCGGAATTTATCCTTGCAAATTCAGGACAAGTATTTCTTCAATGGCGCAACGCCTGAGGCCTAAAATGTACGTCAAGCTTTGAAGACGAGTGTCTGGAGTAGCGTACAAAGATTTTTCAATCATTGCACAACAAATTCACGGAAGTGTAAAACAGTCAAACCAACCGACACAACGTATGAAAATTTTTGCTGCAAAAAAGGTATACAAGCAAGTTTTTTATTCCGAATTTTGGACTCTCATTCTACATCAAACTTCACTTTCAATCAAAAGTTATTAACTCTTCTACATTATTTTCCTAATGTATAATTTAGACACAGTAAAATTTCAGGAAGGAACACATGAGGGGACAATGATAAAAACATTCTTGTAAATATCTTTAATCCTAAAGTCAATTTTATGAGCTAAAAAATTCTGAAAATTTGTTACCTGGGTAAATGGTTAAACTCACACCAAGTACGACCATTTTGAGATGCGTTTTGTGAATTCTCGCCCTTGAACGCGCGCATCCGAAATATTAAACTGGAGTCAAGTTCGAAAGTGAAATTACAATTTTATCGAGGAACGATCTAACGTTAAATTTCATGGCTGTGAAGCTCGGCACAAGCGTCTGAATCAGCAGGTATCCTGCGCATAAGAAGAGGTCGTCCCCAATTTTGGGCGTACTTGTTTTAAGCAAGATTTTGTTTGTGCTCAAAATTTTGAGTTCTAGCTTTTCGAAATATGTGCTGTGAACTCAAGCGTACGAGCATATTTTGAGTACTTGGACGTAATAGTTTTGAGAATATACTAAACATACATCGAGGACTACCAGTAAAAGGTAAGAATGCATTTCACGAACTCATTTGTTGCAAATCGAGGTCATCTGACGATTATAAGTAGCAAGTGGACCTCATTACGCTCAGTTTCAACGTAGGTTTAAGTATTAATGTCTGAAAAAAGCGCTGGCTGCCGCTTCATAAAGACGCGTCGCAACAGGTGGATTCTAGATAGGGATGTTAAAATTAATAAACAAATTAGTGAAGGTGAACAACATTCATGATGTCATTGTTACAAAGGAGGAAAATTTATTTATGAAAGCTGTTCATACATATAAATGATAATGGAAGCTCAATAACGTTTGAAAGACTAAAAAAAGTTCATGCGCCTTTTCGGAATGGAAACTTTGATAAAAAAATTGGCATTTGTTGTCGTAGTTTCAACCTCAGTGATGTACGTAGAAAAACATTTTTTCAGAAAATGTCCCGAATAATATGCTTAATTAAACATCACTTTTTTGAGCAATTATTTTTAATGGACAATCTTGATGCTGCTTGGCCTGAAAGTCAAGGAGAGTCATTTTCTGTTTCCGTCCCGCACTTAATCTTCTCAATGATCCCATTGAACCTGGAAAGAAAATTGAATAGAGGTGAAATAATGTGGTAAGTGAAATATTTCAGCTTAAAAACCATGGCCTACAATATAAATTCACTCATAAATACGTCACGGTATGGGTTTTCCTCAGCCGTGATCGTTTCTAAATTGAATTTATTGAACAATGTTTTTCGAACAGAAATATGATGAGCAAAAACGGATATAACTTTTAACTCCTTCAAGAATTACAATCACCGAACAATAATGATCAAATTTTCACTTGAATGAAGGCTTGGGCAAACACAATGAAAAATTTCAATTGGAAAGTATAGAATCTGATTTAAAGTTTTAGTATAATTGATGTTTGAGAAGCTTTATGTATGTGGTACTCGGAAAAAAC
The DNA here is from genome assembly GCA_014899125.1 of Orchestia grillus. NCBI lineage: Eukaryota > Metazoa > Arthropoda > Malacostraca > Amphipoda > Talitridae > Orchestia > Orchestia grillus. The sequence continues at coordinate 30,928 of VOMN01043185.1, forward strand.
ATCGGTTGTCACCAATGATTATTAGGTTTTTCTAAAGTAGATGTGTATTAAATAAATGAAGTTCTCGAGTAATTTTAGGCTCATCATAAGTGGCTGGAATGAATGCAAGATTTTGTTTGTACATATTACAGGTGCACCACATGAAAAACAAGACATTTTATTCATCTTAGATACTGAAGATAAGCGTAGAATTACTCGAGACCTATAATGAACATTTATTTCTAGATAAACATTTTTCCCCACCTAACTACCTGAGGTTGAATCTTAGTTCTCTTCACCTCCGTATGAAAAGAGAATTATTACGAACTAATTGTTCTAGGATCAAATGTTGGCAAAAACATACCTCGTTCCTATTTGACCTTCTCACTTTCGTTTTTTACTTCGCTTTCTTGTCTTTCTTCCTCATTTCTTCCTCTCGTATGAGCTTCCTCATCTCCATTGGGTAGGTGACGCACCGCCATGCCAGCCGTATGAACACCCAAAACACGGCACACAGCAGCAGATACGGCACAGCGCTCAGCACCATCTGCACAATCTGCAAGACACGCGGCAATTACGGACTCCTAAATAGGCAAGGAACTTAAATAATCCATCATGATAGTGTACGTTCCTTTGGTGTGTTTGTTTATTCATTTGTGTTTGCTTTTTTTAAAGAATTAGATAGAAGAAAATTCCCGGGTCCAGATTTTTGGATACGTATTCTTAACTAGCGAAACTGCGTTAAAGAAAGCAGTTCGTATCTGTGATACAAAAAAATCCCGTTCTTTCGTGTGAAATTACCGCTAATTTGGACGACGTGGTCCGGGACGAAGGGTAATTCCTAAAAGCTTGATGCGGACAACAATCGTCTTTGTACTGCTTCTACTGACACATCTGGTCAGGTTTATTGGCGCAAAGTATCAACTACTGGAAGTGGTGGCCAGAAAAATAATTCAGTGGCTCCAAAAATTATGATGCTAAATTAATAAAAATTTTACTGTGATAGCATTTCTACCGCAGAATCAAGAAGCGTTGTCCAAGGAAATTATTTACTGAATGAAAATGTATGACTGGAACTGATATTCCAATAACTGCTGTAATGTATTTGACCCAAGCATTAAGTTCTGAAAATTACCCTAAGATGGAATATCTATCACACCCAAACACCGATACCGTGAGTTGCTTCGCATTCATCTGGTATTTTACCAGTGCATTTTGTGGGTGCATTTACGAACTAATATTTCATGTTTACTCCGAATCGTTCTCAGTATGGACCAAAAGTTGAGTGACTTTTTCTAAAACTCACGGAAAGGGCGTAAATATTCGATTAGCCTTTATTTCCAGCCCCAACCAGCCCAAGCATTCAATGTAAACAGAACGAAAACAATTTATCTGTTTTAAACTCTACGGAAAAAGCAGCCAGTATTTAAGTATCTCGCTGAATTTACTTACTTTAAAATATTATTGCGAGTAATCAATTTCTCAATGTAAGACATACCTCTTGCCAAAATGTAAACCTTATAATAATCCGATAATTCCTATCAGTTATTTATTTTTTACAAGACAGAAACGTAGATCTTACTAAAACTCACACCATGTCCCAAAAAGTGCAAATTTCTAGTTGACATTCAAAAAAATTATTTAAAAATTTTGAAATTTGCACGTATGATTCATGCCTTTAAATTGAATGCTAAAATTTTTAATTAACTTCTTGTTCGAAATATTGAACATACACCTAAATTGTTGCCTATTCGTATTAAGTCCTTAACACAGTGTATTTTAATTGGACAGTTACCTTAAATTTCAAAAGGTAAAAATTTTATGAAAGTGTCTTTCAAGCTAAAAAAAGCGCATAAAATCATACATTAGCTATGAGGATTGAGCTCTGGCCAGCTCCTAAAAAATTACGGTAAATACTGCGCGATATTTCTTTTACAAAGTAAACACATAATGATTGTTCTTCAGCGCAAAATATTCTAAAATCCCTCACCTGGTCCCCGTCCATGAACACGATGGGGTTAGTCATTGTGAAGACCAGCAGATGGGATCCGATCTCTTCATGAAAAGATCAAAGAATGAACGTGGTGGGAGCAGCAGTAGCGGCGCAGCACACCCTACGACGGTTAGAGGACAACTGTTGTGGCTAACTTACTTATTCAATCTTGAAGCAGATATAGGACTTTACGGATAGCAATAATTTCAGGATTATTAGACAAGAGATTTAATGATAGCTCTTATACGACGATCAAAACTTCTAGAAGAAACTCGAAAACGCTTAAAATTTTCCAGCTGCCCACAAGCTGCTCATGGGTACATTACATAGCTTCAAATACTCCATAGTGTCTAGTACTCCATGAAGTCTACTACTCCATAGCGTCTAATACTTCATAGCGTCTGATACTCCAAGTATTTATGACAGCTTCATCGTAAATTCATTGCACGGTGTGGGGAATCCGTATTTCAAACTAGAATAGGATTCCAAGACGCATATAAAAATGAATATTGCTAAAATTGCTCAATGAATATCATACAAGACGCGCTAAGCTCCCATTTTGTTACCAAAATTATAGTGCCCATTAAAAGCCGTGCACGTTATCATTGCTAAGGCTTTTAATGATTTTGTTTAGCGAACGTGTGACAGTGATGTGAAAAGAATATATATTTTCCATGTTGTCATCCCCATATTTCGTAATTGAGCATGATAAATATTACCTAATTTACTAGTCACTGCTAACGCAGTCAGTTTATTTCCTTTCCGATCTTTGGACAATGGAAAGTATTAAAGCTAGTAAAGAAAAGTGTATGGAGTCAGTATTGGTACATGTCCTTACGAATCCCATCGAGAAAATTGAAAAAACCTAGATAGTTCGTAGAAAAAAACATGAAAAGGCTGAAAAAATCAGAACTTTTTGGAATCAAAATGATCGAATAGCTACGCTTTCAATTTCTGGTAACAGTATATAGAAAAAAAAATCATAACAATGACTTTATTCTGTATCTTTGCACATCCATAGCTTCATAACCAAGAATAATATGTTATCACTGTTAGCTCTTTGGAGCAGCTCAGGGACTCAAAGATAGCTGTCCCAATTTTTCAGGCTCCTGATTGAAGCCGTTTTTGCGTTAGTGAAATTCGCATTAATTGCTCAATTTTCGACATGGTCTCCGGCTAAAATTCTGCCCCCGCTGCATCATTGTATTTTTGTATCGCTGAAGGATGGTTGCATACACCCTCCAGCGCCCTACAACTCCGTACAACGCCCTACAACGCCCTACAACGATCCTGCAAGACTTGCTGTAGGAGATGCGCTCTACATTCTCCAAGAGCAGCCCAGGATCAACCACCAATGTGCCGGCTTTGTCCTCTCGCTCCGACCTTTCTCCTCATTTGAGTGTCAATTGTAAAATTTTATTTGTTTGTATATATGATCCGCGTATATTGTACTGCCATAAGATTTTTTCAAATGTTCAGAACGTTTTAATTCCTGATAATTAATGCTTATGTCATCCGAAACGTTAAAAATAAACTTCAGCATGATGCTTTTACAAAATTTTATTTTTCGTCCCAATCCTGCATTGAAGGCCCTGATAAGGAAAATTGAGAAAACCATTAGAAAAATTATAAATAAAGAGTTGTTACTAGTCTTCAATAACACCTGTCTTATATGTATATGTATGTATTCATTATTTTTCGACATTTACTTTCTCATACCACGTGCTTAACTTTAGTTTATAACTCTGAGCTTGTAACTTAGCCATTGTTATCTTTTTAGTTATGTACAATTTCAAGCTCTTTTATAACTTTAATGTAAGGTAAATTAAAAATCCTCGTTTCTATGCAGGTTGCCCTAGAGGCTTGTAGCTTATTTGGGCTCGCGAGTGGTATATATTCTGACTCCATTTTATTCTATCATTTCTCCCCTGATTATAATATGTACTGTGTCCAGTGTAAACTACGTGGGGAGAGTAAAATTTTGAAATGCTTCAAATAATTCTTTTCACATCAACTCCTTACACTTCGCCGCATATCCACTTCAGCAGGTCATCTCTTCAACCAGCAAAAGTGAGGCGAATTATTTTCAGTTGACGAAGAAGACTTCTTGTCGTGGTGGGAAGAAAGGTAATTAAAAAACACAGATAACGGGTTTTACGTAGTATCTGCATACTAATAGAAGTTAAACTTCCTTCCACTTTGGATCATGATTGCGTTAAAATAATGCGAGGAAGCAATTAATTATATTTATAATTATTCCAACGCGTTACGGTGCCACGAACCAGATGTTGCTGCATGCATGTTCAAAAATAGAAGCTATATTTTGAACAGCAGGCCTCAGAAAGTTAAATTAATATGCAGACGCAACAAACTGAAGCATTTAGGGGTACATAGCTTCAATTCACAATTGTAGGCTCTGGCGTTGGAAGTCGTCGTTGAATATCGTACAGTATACGAGCTGCCGACTCACTTAGATCTTGTAAACAGTAGAATGCTTAATCTTGAGAATGAACAAGTGAATCTTGAGAATGAACAGGTGACGGAAGTGAACCCTGCATCGTTGTTATATAGGGGGTATAAAATTATCGGGGAGAAAATAGAGGTGAGAATTACGAGTAAGTATGATATCATAATTGTTACAATGATTAACTACAACATTACAGTAGTTGGCAATCGGTGAGTGAAGTGAACGTTCTTCTAGAAGAACTATTGGCGTAACAATCGTGAATAATAAAAAGTGAGACTCCGAGTATTTAGAAACTTGCCTGTAGATTTTGATAATTCAATGTATTTCATGGTATCATTAATGGAAATAATATAATAGAATATGCATGTTTTCAAAATAAATGAGCTCTCTGCAATATCTCAAGAAAAATAACACGCGTAGCTCTGCTCGTGATTGAGAACTTCTTCCACAGTCTCTCCTCTGCAGAAAATATTCGTAAAGAATATTTTAAAGGTGAATGTATATAAAAGTTCCTATGAATGAAGTTCCTGATTTCTAAAGTCTCTGTGCGTTTATTTTTGGATGAAGCATTACAAGGAGATCAATTTACGAGTATAAGTGCTAACAACTGTCGAGATTAGAAGACTTTTTCTTTAATGTCCTCTGTTGTGGACGGCAACGCTGCAAGAGCACTCAATTAAACAGAATTTGACTTAGTTTTATGAGAGATATGATATTGCTGCATGAGGGTGACTATATATATGGCTATATCAATTATGAGGGCTAAGGATATTTTTCCGTTTCTTTATCAATCTATTTTCGTACTTAGGGTCTACTACAGAACAGCGCTCGCACATCAGATGGCTCTACTGTGATACACAACACTTTACAACGTTTCATGTTTCCTTTGAAAGCTACGTTATAGTAGACATTGTGCTATAAACTATCGTGTGTGCAACGAAAGCAGTAGAGATGAAAAGCAAAGAATTTTCAATTTTACCTAGGTCACGTATCAAAAACTTTAAACCTATGCCATGTCTAAAAGCTTTTCTAGATCCAAATCTTCTGCTTTCAAAAGTTTTGTCAAAGACTTCACTTCTCCGTTTAAATTTTTTGTCCAAAACGTTGACCAAAACTTCTGTGTTCAAAATGCTTGTCAAGAACTTCTCCGTCCAAAAACTTTGTTCAAAACTTCTATGCTCAAAAACGTTGAGCCTATTTAACCTATGTCACGTTCCAAAAACTGATAAGTGAATATACAAAACAAAGAAGAACCGCTTCAATATGCAGTAAATTTAACACTAATGAAAAGAGAATGAAACGTCGCTCATTTCGCTTTGTAAAGGGTGGTTAAATTGTAAGGGCCGATTTTGAATGTGAACCACACCTAAACGTCAAGTTTTTTCTGAATTAATTTGACATTTCTCTATTTCAGACTAATTCTTGAACTTGAACCATGGTAAGATACACAATCGAGCAACGCGTTAAAGTTATTCAAGCTTATTATGAACCTAATTTGTGTTTTATTCAAAATCATCATCGGCCCTTCAAATTTAAAACCACCCTATACATTCACAAAGTTCTGCTGTTGTTTCGTTCAAGGTGAACTGTTCTTCTAAATTGGATGCATACTTTCATTTCAATAGTGTAAGGATTTTTTCTTTTTGGAAATAAGACTACTGGTTTTGAAGTTTTCACTTAGCTAATTTTTAATTACCCAGGAATTTTTAGAGCAGATAGCCCCAAATTGGCGTATCCATTGGCGTATCCCAAATACCGAGTTTCCTTTTTTATGCAGTCCTGTACCGAAACTCGGGTTAGATCCTGATCAACGTGCCTTCAGAATCGGGTTAGATTCTGACCTGTCACCGAGTTAACACGGGTTCGAAACCTCTGCTTTCATGCGATGGATACGAAAAAAATTCACAGCTTGAGTATGAATCCTGGTTCTGTCCAGCTGGAAGTTAATTCAGTGTCGTAGTAGGAGTACCAGTACCACAGGTTCAGGAGTCCGTACGAAAGTGGGAACAGGACTCGGGATAGTTTGTCGATCCTTGACACCGAGTTGACGGATCCCGTGATGGCAGCCTCGCGTTCCCGAGCTCGCCTGTAACTTTCCGATCCTGAAAGAAAAAAACTTAAGTGCAGCATGCTGTCTGGATATACCGCGTGGGTCAACAAGTAATGAAGGTTTTAGCCTCATTTCATTCTTCAGACTCGGGCGAGACTGTGTCAGAGTAGCCAATCCGTATCAGTGATACGTAATTAATTGGCGTGAGATTTAGCGTATATTAAAGGGTATCTCAAAAAATTAACTTCATTGTTTATTTTTTGAGATACCCATTTTTGGCGGGGGAGCGTGTACTAATGCATGAATAACCTCTGCTTAAGTATGCGAATACGAGTACTAACGACTGACCTATGACTCCTTCAGTAGTATGCGACACAAAAGAGACTAGTCTACTATGGTGTGGCTCTACAACGAGGGCTACAATGCAATCACGGTTATACGTCAGTCATGAAAAGATCTACGTCTCTCTATAGGAGGCAGCGCCAGCAAGGCCTACATTTAACAGAAAAAATTTGTGAGACGTAGTAAAAGTTTTGAAGGGCGTTCCCTCAGTTTGACGTTGGTACACACATTTCAAACATTTAATTACCACAAACAGATTAAATTTAACACAGTACTACAGTCGAATACAAACGATCAAATATCGATAATGAACTAGACTTAGGGAGGCATTAATTGTGGTCCCAAGTACTGAGCTTCCAGGTTCATGCGGTTTCACAGTACGTCATAACCGGAAAAAAAGGAGCTAGTCAGAGTTGAACGCTGTTCTTTTCCGATTTTTTTTTTCAATTTTCCTATGAAGACCAATAAAAGTAAGCTTCCTTGGCGTGATATAATAGTCAGCTCGTCACCAACTCACACGATAGTCAGCTCGTCACCAACTCACACGATAGTCAGCTCGTCACCAACGCATACGATAGTCAGCTCGTCACCAACGCACACGATAGTCAGCTCGTCACCAACGCACACGATGGTCAGCTCGTCACCAACGCACACGATAGTCAGCTCGTCACCAACCCACATGAGAGTACGAATACGATCACGCCACTCACCGACCACGCAGCGCGCGAGCTGGAACCAAAATCCTTCTTTCTTGAAGGTTTGAGTCTCTGCGTTTTTGAGATTTTGAAAGGAGTTGTCGCTGGACGTCGCAGCATTGCCCTAAAGTAGAATAATGGCCATTGGACAGAAAGATCACACGTAACAAAGATAATTCCTATAAATATTGATATCTAGAATAGGCCAGGAATTTCTATTCGATGGAATTTCCTTATTATATGATATTGCTCAGAAGAAAATTGAAGATAAATAGATTCCCAAGAATTTCAGTGCTAACCTCATCGAGACTCGGCGCGAAAACTTTCTTCAAGTGACGTATATTGTAATTTTTTTTACTTACCGCGTTCCACGCCGCATAAAATGTCGAAAGCCTTCCAGGTTTGTGCGCTGGAGCCAAATTTCTGCACCGATTGTCGGTTGGTTGTTCATTGCGATCTTCGTGTGCGCGTTGGTTACCGGAATATTCTTGGTTCACATTCAATATGAAACTCTGACTGAAGACACAATTTTGGTGTTGACACAGCGACTGAGGCTGTTCAGGCTGCGAGCAGGACTGAGTTTCAGGAGAGCCAACGAGCAGGAGTTCTCTGGAGCTGTTCCGAGATTCGCACGGCTGGCACGATATTTGTGACCCGTCCGGTACGTAATCTCGACTCCCATCGGCGTTTGTGCAGGTCTGTCCTGGTGGCTGGTACGAACGAGCTGTTTTGGTGTACAAATCGTCCACGTGGATGTCTTGCTGACTGTTCGCGTGGCGATTTTGCTGCACGTGGATGTCTTGCTGACTGCCCGCGTGGCGATTTTGCTGCACGTGGATGTCTTGCTGACTGTTCGCGTGGCGATTTTGCTGATAGACTTTCTGAGCCTCCAGGGGAGGTCCAGGCTGTTGAACGCCGTGATATGTTGAACAGTTTTGATCCCTATCTTTGAGGACTCCACTGCCGAGGTCCATCTCGCTCTCAGCGCCTTCATCACCCGCGCTGCAGGTGCTGGTGGTCTGTGGCCTGGATAAAATTCTGCAAGAGAATTCCCAGCTAAAATACGAAATCCTTGTGATATTATTCTCTTGTGTGTAATGATATCTTAACTACGTCTTGATTTAGGATCTCACTCGTACCACAAACAAGAAGAGTTCACTTTATCTCCCGTCTATCTGAAATATGAATCTTTATGTCATGCCGGAAATATGTACAGACGTTGCTCTGTATTCATTTTCTAACGAGTTGGTGCCACCAGTGAATAATTTCGCCCTCTGTTTCTGAAAAAACTGGTAAAAACGCGAAATGTTTTCAAAGTGACATTTAGTTCCTTAACCCTTTAACGTACTAGCCCGGGATATCTCGTGGACGTGGGTGTTGCATTCACACGGTCACTGTCGGTAACACCGACCGTGTGAATGCACCGCCGAACTTCTCGGGATAATACGTTAAGGGGTTAAAACACGGAATCATGTTCAAGAGTGCAGGAATCAAGAGTTTTAGTTCGAGTTTTTTTAACGTTTGAAGGTGGTGTGGTATGTCCTGACCCTTCAAGACAAGTTGTGAAAACTATTTGATCATAAAATTATTAAGAAGAATCAGTACAGAAACGAAACAAACTTTCTAATTAAATTGTCCACAATCAGATTTTTAATGTCCGATTCTGAAAAATTGTTTGTAGTTTTCTCAAGTTCACCTTTTCGCAGATATAATTTCCATGATATCTTAGTAATCATATTCACGTACCATAAGTACTCATTTCTAAATTCCTTTCACATATTGAGTTATGCAAGCATTATTTCATACTCCAGGAATGAAGTAAAATGAAATTGACTTTCTCGTTGAAATACATCCAGATCAATTGACGTCAATTTGACGTCTCTGTCGAAACTTGCCTTTTCGCAGAACTTGCAACGATTTCTTCTTCGGTGCCCTCGATATCCTGCCATTCGCTGTCCAGCGCGAGCTCACCGGAGCCAACCTGCAACAACCTCATTTACCTGAAATCTTGCTCGTTTCACTTAAAAATCTTTCTATTATCTTGAATTAAAAGACCTGGTATATTGGCTGAAGATGGACCCGAGTTTCACTTGTAACTTGTATCAAATATACGAGTAAGTACGGGCGTATTTTTGTATAGTAATACCCATCACGGGACCAGTGAAAACCGAGGATGGGTCACAAGTAAAGTACCCTTACCCACGACGGTAGCACTGATACGCTGAAAAAGCTCTGCACCCATTGTGGTACTGGTGATATCATAATTTTGACTGAGGGTCCCACTTATGGTCCACTCTGTATTTAGCAAAAGTCCTGACGTAACTATTGGATAAGAAGTATTTGCAGTGTAAAAAGTATTTGTTGTCCAGTTAGAGATCTCCGGACTCAACCTAGAATAGCCGCCTCTACCTAAAAATTTCCTGTAATTAACTTGAAAATCATTTCCTCGACCTTCAGTAAAAAGACCGGGTATACATGTTACAACTTTTTCATGGGTTTTGGTAACAATTACATTTCTAGAGCTCAAAATCATGACTGAACAGAATGAAACAAAAATACAACTAATTTCGGAGGTATATGAGTAACTTCTTTCAACACGTGTTCTCAAATTACGCGTCTATCCCTAAGAAAATAACTTCTTAGACGTTTGTCAATCTCAACATACATGCTTTCAACAGAGCACTCTAAAAGTAACAGCCGTGGAACCGCATTTTTTTATTTCCTTTCAGCACTAAAATAGGCCTGTTCAACAGAGCACTGTAAAAAAAACGGCCCCGGAACCGCCCTTTTTATTTCCTTCCAGCCTTAAAATAGGCCTGTTCAACAGAGCACTGTAAAAATAACGGCCCCGGAATCGCCCTTTTTATTTCCTTCCAGCCTTAAAATAGGCCTGTTTTCACCTTGGTGAAGTAGTGGACCCCAGCGCACTGCAGCAGCGTGGCCATGCAGTACCCAAACGACATAAGGATGAACCAGTCCAGCGCTGTGGCGTAGTGCACCTTAGGCAGGTCCGTCCTGCTGTCCAGGCTTATAGTCGACAATGTCAGCACCGTAGTGATTCCTGTCGGGCATAAACACGTATTTTATAATCATGATGTCAGCGCTTATCGAGTCCAGCGAGTCGGAATTAACTATCAAGTCTGGTTCACGGCCTTCTCCTCACTAAGTTCATACTATTATTGTTCAACTGTAAGGAATTGCTAGTACTTTCCAACTGGCCTCTTAATTAAATATGGTAACCTCCACTTCCTGTACGACAACATATATGTTGGATGAAGAATTATTCAAACCTACTGTTTCTTTTTTTGGAGCGTTCCTTTTTTAAAAGACTAAATCCTTTGTACGTGGTGTACGACAAATTCTCCATTTGCCGCTGTGGCAACACATTTTTCACAGTCAATGACACTTTTTTAGAGAAAACAAAAAGTACAAATGCTACACTGGAATGAGTGTTTACTCACCAAGTCCAACCCTGTCGCTGGTGGCTTCCCTGTTCAGCCAGAACGAGACCCATGACAGCACTACGATCAGGAAGCACGGCACGTATACCTGTGTAAAAAATTTACTGAATTTCGTGCGCGTTACAATGAGACAGGGAAATATTTGAGAGGCATCTAATAGCCGAAAGCACATGCTATAGGTAAAAGTCACACCTCCGTACGTGATTCTAGGAGGATCATAGCATTGTTTTAGTAGAGTAAATTGATTGGTTCGCAAGAAAAAGTTCTCAGTACTTCCAACGCAAACTTTTTTCTTGTAACCTAAGCCGTGATCTTGCAACCTAGACCATGATCTTGCAGCCTAGACCTTAACCTGGCTGCTTAGACCTTGATCTTACTACCTAGACCTTGATGTTGCTACCTAGACCATGTTATTGCTACCTAGACCTTGATCTTGCTACCTAGACCATGATATTGCTACCTAGACCATGATATTGCTACCTAAGCCTTGATCTTGCTACCTAGACCTTGATCTTGCAGCCTAGACCTTAATCTTGCTACCTAGACCTTGATCTTTCTACCTAGACCATGACCTTGCTACCTAGACCTTGATCTTGCTACCTAAACCTTGATCTTGAAATCTAGACCTTGATCTTGCAATCTTGACCTTGATCATACTACCTAGACCTTGATATTGCTACCTAGACCTTGATCTTGCTACCTAGACCATGATATTGCAGCACGGTAAGAGTGACAGCCTTCGACATCTTTAAAAAAAATTCGAAATTTGCGAAACGCGGCTCGTCAAACTGGACACAGAAACATTCGCTATTTTATCTTTGACTTAGCGTCATGGCTTTGGATATGAAAGCTAAGTAAATAAGGCGATATGAATTTGATCGTGTGCCGTAAATTTTTTCCCTTGTCTCTAAAACTGTCAGACAAGTCGTTAATAAAAATTTTAAAAATTCATTTTTGGGGTTATTCTTGACCTTATTTAAATGCAAAGTTCACAACCTTAGTATCCCGTTCATTATTGTCGGAAGCGCGTGCGTATCTTGAAACAAAAGATACAAAAATAACACGGACATCAACCAAATGATCGCGCTACGATGGCCATCGATCATTAGGTTCCATGCTTTTCACAGTAAATTTGTGCAACGAAAATGGAGCTCATTTGGCCTATGGCCCAGTACCAGGAGATGTATATTTAGGAAAATTATTTTTCCAACGCGCTTGTACAGTGTTGATGTTGTTGATGTTCATGATGAGGCTGAGTTGATGTGGTCATTGATTTACGAGTATATATCTCTTAATATTGATGGGTTAATATTCGGTAAGTCTCTAAGAAATAGCTCGATGATTTATGTATATTCAGTATCCCTCTCTGAGTAGATCAGTAGATCAGCAGTCGTCACTTTGTCGAACGAGTGAGAGCAAGCCAGTTGAACACGTTAATTATAATCAAGTTCACCTGCAACGAATTAATAAATCGCAGTAACTAACAAATTCATCGAACAATTTCAGGGTGCGACTCACCTGAATTAAAAAGTACCCCGTGTGACGTTGCAGGTTAAAATTAACCTGCAGAACGGAGTAGTTCGCTGCGGAAGTAAAAGAGTAGTTTAGATTGTTGCAATACATTTGGGGTTTTAATACATTTTTACATAAAATACAGTTTCTACCAGTAAATGTTTCACATGTTATCGAATTATTGCTATTACTTTTCAACGACTGCAGAGTTTTTGGAAGACCATGAGTATGGCACCAGCGGTCTCATGTTTTGCTGCCGCGAAGTTATAAAATAATTTTGTAGCATCGCTGATCGACATGGCTAGACTTGAAATAAACTCGAGTTAATTGGAAAAGAATTATCAATACATAAATGGTACAGTATTTCTTACTGATTTTTGAACCCTAAGAAAATTAATCTATCGTACTCGATATTCAAGGAATATTTCCAAAAGGAAATATGGATGTCTGCATTTTCCAATTCCCTTCAAGTCAGTGAAATTTGACCCCGCTTAACGTAAATATAACAGCATTGAAAAATATCAGCTTACACCAGAGCTCACTGCAAATTATCACGGAGTCCGAGTTTTCTCAAAAATATATCGTAAATACCACGTACTCAAGTCATTGAATCGATGATCGACCAAATTAATCTTACTAGAAAACACTGAATCCAATAATATTGAATTGGATCGAGTGAAATCGAATTGAATCCAGTATACTTGAATTGGATCCATTAAAAATTAACTGAATCCAGTTAACTCGAATTGGATCTAGTAAAATTGAATCCAATAAGGTGGTCGATCATGGAATCGATGATCTATCAAATTAATCGCTCCAGTAAGGCATTGAAGAAACATCCTCAGAATATCGACAGAGCAAAGGTAGCGACACATACAACACTGCTCGATGAAAATCGTCGATTTGAGAATCGTTGATTCTGAAATTAACTCAAATCATTTGAGAATCGTTGATTTGAGAATCATTGAGAATCGCCGTTGAGAATCGTCATTGATTAGCTATTTATCTGATGAGAATTGTTCATTGAGAATCGTCATTGATTTAAATAGTTGGTATGGATCTGAAGAAAGCAAATAAGTTATTGCGGTGAACGAATCTTTGAATCAAGGCTCGTGTGTTTCTTCTGCCAAAGTAATCGTAAATATCGCAGAAAATAGGGAAAATTCAACGCAAATAAATCTCTTTTGTACACACGTTTTTTGAGCATTTACTCCTGATTAAATCTACAACAAATTAATTATAAAAATATCAAGCCTTGCTACTTATCTAACCAGCCACACAGTGTGTTTTAAGTAGTAGCTGTGTATGGAATAAGCACGAGCGCTGGCAGTTTTATGGTATTTCACCACACCCTCTTAGCTATAAACACTCATATGTCACAACAAAAGAACTGGAAACTCATTAAACCTACAGGTTGACCAGTGAGTAGCCATGACGAGCGACTGGTTATTCAGGCTTACGCAGTCTCACATTTGTGATGAATAAAATTCTCTCTGGGGTGGAAAGCTCCATGGCGCACAGGTAACGTGTTGAGCTCATAACCGACAAGTAAGGGTTCGAGTCCCGGTTGGAGGAAACTGATTTTCCCAGGGCTACGGAAAGCTTCCCTTGGAAAACGAATCTCAAACCTCAAATTCCTTCATCACTCACACGTCAGTCGTTAGTAATAAGGTATTGAAAACCCAAAGATGTACTGTGCAGATGCCAAGTGTTTGAAATCCACCAAGTTTATTACTGAAAGCATAAACCTTGTCCTGGCCTCCACCTGAATGTGCTGTTATTCAGGCCCTTACAGCCTTCAATTCGCAATGCATAAAATTTCTCTGATGAAGGGAGCCCCTGAAGCACAGACCTTGTCCCGTCCTCCAGCCGGCGGAGTAGTTGGTGCACTTGGTGTTGAGGAGGTCGAACTGGCTGAGTGCCATGCCGGACTCGAAGGACACGAGCTTCTGGTCCCACTGGTACTTGACTTCACGCTCAGGATAGGCGTCTGAAAACAACACCAAACGCTTCCTATCTTGGAATAATTATCGGGTGTTAACAACGCCAAATGCTTCCTATCTTGGAATAATTATCGGGTGTTAACAACGCCAAATGCTTCCTATCTTGGAATAATTATCGGGTGTTAACAGCGCTTCCTGAAATTCTTATTTTGCTTGTTCTTAACTATGTAGCCTGATACGTTTTATAACTTTGAAACTGGTGCACACAGAACTTATTCTCATGCATGCAGGGTATCAGTTTCAAAACTAATGGTAAATGTATGCAATACAAACGTCTACCGCCAGATTCACTGTCATGTGTTTTTAGGAGGTTGTGTTAGCAACAGCTGAGACGCCTTTGTAATACTTTGAAACGAGCTCATTCGTTGTTTCGAGCAATAAGGACATATGTAGGAAATTAACTCAATTCCTTCGTTCTGTAGTGCAAAAAACGAAGTTTTTTATTATAAGCCGAGAGTCTGAAATGAGACGAGCGATGAATTCAATTCAGTGAAAATGCGTTCATTTCTATTGTAAGTAATATTTGTCATTGACTCGGGTCACCTGCCTCACCGACTGGATGACTGGGTCAGGTGATCAAGGAACTGGATGGATGACTGGGTCAGGTGATTAAGGAACTGGATGGATGACTGGGTCAGGTGATTAAGGAACTGGATGGATGACTGGGTTACGTGATTACGGTACTGGATGGATGACTGGGTTACGTGATTACGGTACTGGACGGATGACTGGGTGAGATAAAATTTTCTACCACTCTTTGGTCGAAAGCATTTCTATGACTTGAAGGACTCTATCTTCAACATTTTACGTGGAATAATTATTGACACAATCAATGCGATGCACGTTTTTTTCCCCATACAGTTAACGCTGAACATGCTATTCATGTTACTCAAAGATTTCAAGTTACTGACGTAATTTTTTTTACCAATATCACTCATGTTAATCCTGAAGCTCATGTTACTCATTGTATCTATGTCACTAATATTGCTTACATTACTCAGGCAGTTAATATTACTCATGTGATATATGTTATTAACATCGTTCTCACTTATCAGGAGGCTCATAATGCTCATACGGCTTAAGTTATTCATTTCACGCACTTTAATCAAAGGTGTACGCTATTCATACAATTTATGCCACTAATTTTAATTATGTAATTAGAGAAATTCACGTTACTCTGAAAATTCACGCAACGAGCGGTGTTCACAACACCCCGCAGGTCACAACACGCAAAGGGCGGCGTTCACAACACCCCTGCAGGTCACAACGCACAACGAGCGGTGTTCACAACACCCCGCAGGTCATAACACGCAAAGGGCGGCGCTCACAACACCCCTGCAGGTCACAACACGCAACGGGCGGCGTTCACAACGCCCCTGCAGGTCACAACACGCAAAGGGCGGCGTTCACAACACCCCTGCAGGTCCCTCACAGCTGCTGATGATGAGGGGACACGACTGCTTGTCCATGGGGAAGTTGCGTAGCTCCATCGGACATTTCGCTTTTATCGTTAGTCTGAAAAAAAAGCAAAATCAAGTTACCCTTCTCTTACTCAAAAACGTTATACGGACGTTATCATGTCGCATTTTTTCGAATGTATCTCATTGCGTTCACACAACGCAAGCAAGAGTTGTGTATCTCACAACGGAGAAACAAGAGTTCGATTCCCGTCTGAAAGAATGGATTTTTACTGAACTAAGAAGCGTTTCCCTTGCATTTCTTTTCGTGACCCATGCGTCAGTAGTGATGCGGCGTGGAAAACCCAACGCTGCACTGTACCTCAACTGCGTTGAAATTCATAATATTTTTCTCCCAAATTCCATGACTAAAAATCACAAATCAAGTCATCGATCGAGTAAGTGAAGTGCAAAATTATTTTGTCCAGCGAAAGCACGGTCTGCGTGAATGAATAGTAGCTGTGCGGGAAATTGTTTCTTCATTTTAAACAACAGTGAGTGCAATTCAACGATGAAAGTTTACCGTGACGAGGCAAACTTGCCAGTAAATTGAGTAACTTGAGGTGCATTCGGTACTTATTATTCAAATTTTTCTCATAAATATTTTCTAGAACTTCTGCTTACGTTAATTACGCGCTTTGTAATTGAGCTCAGCTCGAAAGATAGCATTTATGTACGGGAAAGAGGAATGCAAAGTTTACTTCGAGTCCTCCAATGTCTGCAGAGTTTGCATGATTATCTTAGTATCTCAACAGTATGCAGAAGACTATTTTCTGTGTAGGACGCAAAACAACGATTTTTCAGAGACATTAAAACTCAAAAACTCTCGCTCAACTTAAGTTTGTCGCTTTTAAAGCATGTGAACCTTAGCACCATTTTTCACGACTTTGTTAAGAATAACCCCTCAGTACAGCACTGACATGCTTTAGTGACAGACAAATGCCTATGCCCTGCCAGGTGAGATCTTAATTGCGAAAACAGTTCCTATTTTTTCCATCCTGTTGTATTAATTCAAGCTTCTCCTTTACTGTTCACGAGCGTAAATACTATCGATAAAACTATTCACTCTACCATGCATGCATCGCCATGTCGAGAGCTAAAAATCGATATCTTTCTATACCAAGACCACCATATACACACACACTGTGATGCCACGTCGTGGTGGAGTACTGGAACCCAAGGGTCAACTGGAACAGCATCGAAAAATGATCGCCATGGAAACATTTTAATTGGCGCGCAAGGGCCGTCACCAAGTGTTCTATTTCTTCTCCCACGTGGGCTTGGGCACGTCCACCATTCGTAACTGATGACTGATTCTCATGCGACAAAATCCAGAAACTAACGTTGGATTTCAATGATTCTTCACAAATGTAACATCAAAAACGCGATGCTCGATGCAGCTCCGGACGATTCCGAGGTCCTCATCAAAAAGGTTTCAACTTTCGGCGCTGTTCGGAGGCATTTTTTTGAGTCGTCACCTACGTGATTTGAAAAGGATCCCCACTTCACTCGCAGGAGTCCTGCACCAATCGGATGATCCACGAGCAATCAACTCAGAGGTTGAAAAAATGTGCTCGACAAAATAAGTGCCTCAATATTATCACAAAATCCGTCAACATGTTCGTAAAAGAAATGTGTGGGATAACACGTGACACATGTATTTCATTTAAAACACAACTCCCGACAATAAATTGTTACTTCAAACACACACAAATATGATATCAGAGAACAGCAACGCCGGCCAAACATTCTTTGAGATTCCAAGGGGAGCTTTAGTGAATAGGTTTTTTTTTTAAATATTTTATCACAAGAGCAAAAGGATATTCCCTCAGCATCTCTTTCTTCAAATTAGGCTATTATATCGGCGTAGGAAATTTACAGTAAAGAATAGCATTCACGCGTTGCAAAAAGCATTCAAAGTGGAACATCACGAATTTGCTTATTTTGTTTGTTAAACATTCTTCGTTGAGAATGCGCAAGAAAATGCATGAAATCGACTTTTTACGCATGGATACGATGTGCCTATGAGTGAACGCTCGCCGTTAATGGGGGCACCCACCATACTTGTGGATGAGTCAGAGTGAGGGGCTTCAACCCGTGTTTTGTGCAAGGAATATTGGTCACGTGTCGCATAATTAGTTTGTGGTTATACAACTGAGAGAAATGGTTCAAAATTCATCACCAGTTTCTACTTACAACTAAAATATTTCTAAATATTTTAAATAAAAACGAATAGAATAAAATTTAAAATGACAACAATAAGGAGCCGAGAAGTCCGTTATTGGTTTCTACCCATGTCCACTGACGTCACACTGTGAAATTAATTTCTTAAAATATTTCTATTCCTATCCTATGAACTGAGGACGATATCAGAGCCCTCATCTATCGATCAGTGCAACATTTACGAAGTTTGTAGCATTTGAGTGACATCGTGGAACTGTGCTAACGCAGACACTTTCTTATTTACAGTAATAGTTAGCACTTTCTTATTTACTGCAGTAGTTAGCACTTTCTTATTTACTGCAGTAGTTAGCACTTTCTTATTTACAGCAATAGTTAGCACTTTATTAATTCCAGCAATAGTTAGCACTTTCTTATTTACAGCAATAGTAAGCACTTTCTTATTTACAGCAATAGTTAGCACTTTCTTATTTACAGCAATAGTTAGCACTTTGAGGTGACGAAGTGTGCGTAGTGCCGCGCTACTACAATGTGTAGAGTACTACGGCAACGTGTAGAGTACTACGGCAACGTGTAGAGCACTACAACAACGTGCAGAGCACTACGGCAACGTGTAGAGTACTACGGCAACGTGTAGAGCACTACAGCAACGTGTAGAGCACTACCGCAACGTGTAGAGCACTACGGCAACGTGTATCTTGAATATCTTGAAATTGTTTGGGCCTCTATGCCCTGGTCACACTGGAGTGCCGCCGGTTTATTAGAGCACTACAGCAACGTGTAGAGCACTTCGGTAACGTGTAGAGCACTACGGCAACGTGTAGAGCACTTCGGTAACGTGTAGAGCACTACGGCAACGTGTAGAGCACAACAGCAACGAGTAGAGTTTTTATTTGTTGAACTTCACGCCTTCCAAACTGAACCTTGAATACGGGAAAGCGATGTTCACTGAGGTACGAATACCTGCTTTCCTGCATTGTCTTCAAACTTTCCTTGCCATGAAGAGGCTTCCTAGCTCTGGTCAGGCCCTTTCCATGTCCTAAAACTCACTTTCGATAACAGATCCAAGTAGCGTTGTACTCGTTACGAGGCTTCAAAACTGTTATTCCTATTGGTTTGATATTTATTTTGATGATGTGCCAATATATTAATACCTAATGCACATTCATTAATTTAATGGATTGATGAAGAACGACTCTAAATAATTTTAATTAATTTTGGCTATGATAAATCTCACGACGTGAAGTTTTAGTAATTTCACTTATGAATACTTTGCACTTTAAGAGGTGAAACAGAACGCGTAGAACTGTCATGTTCGCTTGATTGCTGCTGTTCTCAAATCAGCGTCGATGAGACTGCCTGTCAAAAGAACTGTCGCTGTTATTTACAATAATATTCGTACATTTCGGGCCCATCTTTTTCATGTTTATAAGAAGCCGTCAAGCATGACTGCTGCAGACGCTCTCCACATGGCCATCTCAGCATTTGATAGCTCTCGCTGTTCCCCTGACGTAAGTTTCAACGACTTCAATGTTTGAGAGATGCACGAGCTTGTTCAGTAAACACAGAGATGAAAGCAGGTCTTGAAAAGGTACCTACGTACTGTTATTAGCTGCCAAGGTAAAGAATTCTACACCATATTCAAATGATGGTTTGATTCTTTAGGTACGCATGTCGCTTACAAGCCAATTACAACTTTTGCGTGTATTTGTGTGTTAGATTTTGATACAGACGTTTAATGCGCAAGTCTATGACGATGTATTGCATGTAGAAAGATGGGGTCAATATATCGAAATAGGCTTTCCTAACCCTATCGCTCATCTCGATCAGAGCTAACACGGCACAGTGACACTGCGCTGCGTCCAGGTTTCAGACAAAAAATGCCCTTCAGTTTCGGTTAAGAATTTCCTCACATTTTTTGAGACCCATTTGAAACAAAACCCCGTGAAGAGAAGGGGGGGAAGTAGTGGCACTGATCATTTTCTAAAGTAAATCTGCCAGAAAAATAATTTCCAGCTGCGAAAATAGACGAGATGAGAATAACCGGTATTTAAAATGAGTTAACGAATGAAAAAACTGCCGGAAATCCTCCTAGAGCAGAAAAAAATTTCGTACGATTATCGCACATTCGATTACCACATTATTCGCTGTAGTGAAACCTATTTCTTACGAGGGCTTAGTAATTTACATGCAGAATTTCTTCGTATGGCCGTATTGCCGTCGATTTTTTTTTTGCGAAGAGGAATTTTTCATTACTTATTGGTTTTACCTCGCATTTCATGGCCAATCTTGGGTTCTTAACACGGGCAATCTTGTACAGGGTGACGCAAAAAAAGAGGGAGGAAATTAAATGCTCATAACTCAAAAAGTAGAACAATTAGAGAGATGAAATAAA
>VOMN01043186.1:0-45406 GCA_014899125.1 Orchestia grillus
TATGCTGGCACAGTTTGGTTGGTCTATCCAACCGTTGAAAGCTTATTTCTTTGTGTATTTTTCCTTTCTTTCTTTTTCAACTGCTTAAAATAAAGGTTTTGATACAGCTTCTCCAATCCAAGGCGAGGTGTCATGAAGCACCTAGCACCTCTGCTTCACATCTTCTCGATAGCCAAACATGATTTTTGTCAACGTTTTCTAAATTAGCTTCAAACTGGAACCGAATAGGCTTATTTCTATTTCTCCACTTAGGTTCGTCATTTATTATGCTTTTTAGGTTCAATTCGGATCTTCTATTGTATCAGTGATAGTTAATGTTCTTTTGTAGAACCTTGTGATCCTCTGGGAAGGTTAGCGGAAGTCAAAATGTTAGCATAGCCCTTTCCGGTAATTTTAATGTATCTTCGGGCCCCATTTTACTTTTCTTGACCATTAATTTATCTCTACGATTTAAGCGACATTCGCTCGTGGCAGTCATTAGATGGAAGCTCTTGAAGTATACGCCAGTTTAGAATGTGTTCCTTTAGATAACGTGAAAATTGCGGTTTTGTTATTCTCGCGATACTTTTTTCTGGTAGTGATGCTTTGCGTTTGGACTTGAAAGGGATGTTGTATGTTACATATTGTATGTTACATAGTGTATGTCGCATATTGTATGTTACACATTGTATGTTACAATATGCGACATACACTATGTGACATACAATATGTTACATATAAATAAAATATATTGATACACACATTATATTGTGTGATACACATTGTACGTTTCATATTGTATGTTACGTATTGTATGTTACATATTGTATGTTACGTACTGCATGTTACATCGTAAGACTCTAGCTTGAGCGTTGGTATGAGTCATAGCGGCTCTATTCGGAAACATGGAATTTTTCAGCGATAGTGTCAGACGGTATTTGTCTGAACCAAATCATTTGTCAGACTGAATCAAAGGTAGCATTTCCATCTTTTTGGCTCCAATGAACCTATTTAGACCTTTGCGCTACAGCCTAGGGTAAATTTTTAGAAGTAAATAATCTGAGAGAAAGTCGCTCAAGAAATATGTGTTGTTTAACCCGGTTGAATTCAGACATTACCTGCAAGTATCCAGCAACGTTCGTTCTTACTTCCTGAATGAGTAATTTGCCTTCATACTATGAGTTGCAGCAGGGTAAAGTGTAATTCAAACTATTTTAGGGTGATCTTCGTTAGTATTTTGCCCTTCGTTTTCAAATTTGAAAAGTGCATTTTGACATTTTTGAAATGTTTAGTCTAACTTTATTTTACTGACTTACCTCAAAATTACATTTATACATTATAACCTTGATTAAGATAATTTGGGTCTGGTTCAGTCTGGCTTCTTATATACTTGATAAATTTATTTGCTAGTTCTGTTCCTTTATTTCTCTTTACTTGCTTTTTACAAAGTGTGGCGTTTCCCCTGCACCATTCTGATGTTCTGAAATATGTCGGAATGTAACTTAAATATATTGAGTGTTGGCACGAATTGAAGAAATAATTTGCTTTTCACAATGTTTTCCGGTCTACTGTTTCAAACTATTTCAAGTGTTTACTGCGGCGCATCCAATATGACGATAGAGTTTTTGTAAGTACAATCTCATTTCATCAGTACGAATTCGATGAAAGAAACTTCACTTTAATATTGATTCACTGGATTTACTTCCAATTTTTGGCCAAAAACTATTTTTTTGTGATCTATAATTAAACACGAGACATCGGGCTTCATTTTTGACTCAATATTATCACTCTTTTCACTTTGTGATGCAGCGCAGTGCATTAAGCTTTACCGCACTGGCCTTTCCGCTGCAAACTCTCAATATTATTGCTATTTTGACCCAATATTATTACTCTTTTCACTTTGTGGCGCGTAAAGCAGGTCAGCGCAGTGCATTAAGCTTCACTGCTCTGACCTCTCCGCTGCAAACTCCCAATATTATTACCATTTTGACCCAATATTATTACTATTTTGACCCAATATTATTACTATTTTGACCCAATATTATTACTCTTTTCACTTTGCGGTGCGTAGAGCAGGTCAGCGCAGTGCATTAAGCTGCACCGCTCTGGCCTCTCCGCTGCAAACTCCCTCAGGCTCTGTGCTTGTCGTGGCGGTCAGTTTTGCGGCCACCCTAAATTATGTGTTGGACTGCTGCTGGGGAAAAACATGAAGCTATTATTTTGAGCATCTCATTACAGTAATTTGTTGTTGCGAAGCTGAGTGTGTGTGTTCGTCCGTTGCTGGCCCGTGTGTCTGCATTGCAGCAAGGAGATGAGGGGAACATCTGAGGGGGTTTTGCCCCTCGCACACCACCGCTCTGCCTATCCCTCCCAGTCTGTCTGCCTCCTCTCTTGCTCTCACTTTAACTGTAGTTCTCCCAGAGCTGCTCTCTTTCACGTCATTGTACTCGCTTTGTATCCTCTCTGAATTTGGTCTCTGATCTTGATTTGAACATTAATGTACATGGTTTCATATCCAGTTCGCTAAGTTCTTTTATGTCAATTTATTAATATCTTGGCCATCAGCAAGAATATCTTCACAGCTCATGTAATTTCTTCGTTTTTCTCAATTTCTCTCGCTCGCATCGTTTTTTATTTCAATTCTGATGCATTCAATTTTCACATAATACACTTCAAACTCCCGAGTTCGTCACCATTTTTGTGCTTCGTTGGTTTAATTTATTTTCTTGGGTTTACTTTTGATTTAGTAGAATATTTTTTCGAATCACTCATTTTTATTTACATTCTTGAAAATGGCTGGCTCTTTGTCGTTCTTCCCCACCATTTCCCTCTACTAAAAATTTTCTTTTTTTCTAATTTGCTCCTTTTTGTTTTAATACGACTTTTATAATTTTCCTATTATATCCAAATGATTTCTCAAACTAATATTTAAAGCATTATTTCAACCTTATTATTGGATTTTTGTTTCATCTTCTTGTTCTCTTTCTCGTCTACGTATTCCCTTCTCACTCCACTCGACTCTCGACCTCATTAATCAACATGTTTGATGTTATTCTTTCTCCACTATACATACTTTGTCTCTCACTTTTGAAGTAAAATCTATTCTGAATCATCATTCTTCTTGGTAACAACTATGATGAAGTTTAGGTGGAGGAAATGATATTGAGTACATTAGTTATCGCTTAGGATTGGTAGAGTCATGGAGAAATAAAAATGAAATTAGGAACTTTTATCCAGACCTGACTTGTTTGAGCCTTAAATGTTCATTATCACTTACCTGTTCAATTGGAGTACAAATGATATTGAGCGAACTACAGGCGCTAGGGTTAGGATAAATGTCTGGAGGTGTGTTGTGCCCACGTTCAATGCGAGGGCAGCGGGCAGCGTTCGAACTAGGCATGAACAATCCTTCGCTATGTTAGGACCCAGACCCTTCAACGCTTTTCCTAAATGTCTGAGAGAGTCTGGACGTCTTCAAGACGAAGCTAGATAACTTCCTACAAACCAGCCCTGATCCTCGCTATTTTCAAACGGCCGAGGGAGACGGTCTCATTCAACAGCTCGCGGATATGCGAAGGCACACCATGCACACAAAGCGGCGGCAACCCCAGTGTGGCCCGAGCCCGACGGCCGAAACATCTAAGTGTGTTGCAGCGCAGGCAATCAGAAAATTTCATTTTTTCACGAAGAGGAGAAGGTGGAACTTGACGCAGAGAGGGAGCCACTTAATAGAGCTAGTGTCCAGCCCGAGCGTTAAGAGAAAATTAGGAAATTGTTTAGGGCAGAGCAGGGTGTTGCTCCCGCACTTGGACTGTGTGGAAAAGAAATCTGTTCACGCGGCGGTTGTGATAAAGGTACGTGTTTGTACATCAGCTCAAATGAACGGATTAAGGAGAAAAAGTCATTTACAAATTTGGTGAGGAGCTGAAGGGCATAGCAAAGTGCGCAGTTCGAGGTACGAGTTCGAATGAACAATGTATAAAGAATATTGGTTAAGGTTTTTATTTTGAAATGTGCAAAATCATTAATAAAAGTAAAATCGCAATTTACTCATAATGCACGTCCATATTCAGAGACGTTTCTGGTTTGAAATGGTAGTATAAAAAATATTCAGTGGAGTCGAAACACAAATTCACAATCGTTTAGATAATATTTTCTGAATAGTTTTAAAACAAAAATTTTTCCACTACTGCAGTATTATTATTGATTATATTTCTCTATCATTATTATTATTATAAGGATTTTACCTGAATTATATTTTTGCATTAAAGTGATATAGGTTTACTTCTAAGTGCACAATTTACACGGCCCGCTTACAACTGATGCGTTGAGTCTAGTTAGAATTGTTTAATATTTTATGGATCCGTTTATTTAAATTTATAATCTTTCTATATTTCCATGACAATGGTCAAACTGGCGTGGATGGACTGAGGGTTCATTTCACTCGTGTCAACAGTCCGTGCAACGTGGCATGATGAGAACCACGTCACTGGTTCCGTCTTTGACGCCTCAGACTGGCCTGGTGAGCGCATGGGCCCTAGCTGAGTCTGCTTATTCTGGCTCATGCGAGCTGTCGTATACAAAAATATACGACAGATATATATAAGTTGATGTTTAAAAAGAGGTTGGATAATTTCAACACCGAAACCAGAAAGGAAAAATGCTTTGATTTAGCGCTAACAATTCCTTGACGGACAACCTAATGTGAAAGAGTTATTGTTTTTATGTAGTTTGTAAGCTTCAACTTTGTGAGGGAAAGTGCAAAGTTAGTAAGTGAAGTTTGTAAACTACAAATCTGTGTTTCAGTGAGTCTATTGAAGCAAATTTTGACAAGTGTTGGTCTTGGTTATTAGTTCTGGTCGACTTTTTTGTCGAATTTTAATTTGTTTTCCCCGGTTTTGCTTCTTTTGTGAGTGGAACACAGACTTGCAGCTGGGGGCTAGTTCCTAGTGTTAATTAATCCATTTGTTTCAAAAAATTAAGTCTTTTAAAATGTTTTCAAGCTCGCAGAAAACGTTGACAATATGCCAAGTCCGTATCAACTGCTACTGTATTAATTATAATTTTATTACGAGTTGTGCAGCAATTTCCCACGTTGCGGCAATGCAACAATGCGAAACTTTCTGGCATTTTTCCTGCAATAACGCAACTGTAAATTCAAATGGGCTAGGTGAGCTACTCCCTCATTTCACATTGAAGTGCTCCTATGTGTATCGTAAATTTTCACTCGCTTCTCTGAACGGTCTTTCCTTACAGAAAAACGTTGAGTGTCTCATCTTCCTTTGCAAAGCCAAGTAGGGAAGAAATTGAACGATTTCTTGAGCACTTCAAGTTAATCTACTGCGGGACGGGTCAGGCAGCTTTGTTCTGCTGAGGAATATCATAGGGAGCTTGAGGCCTTTGATACACTCTGACTCTCTCGAGGCTCGCTGAACTTTCAGAAAGATCAATTTTTTCGTTCTCTCGCCCTTCAGTTATTGAACTCCAATGCCGCTCCATCGAAGGATGAAGCTTTTTATTTTTCAAGACGATGATGACAAGACTCAATGACGGGCACATCACTTGAGCGAATTTTACTCTGCCAATAATAATTTCGTTGGCCCAAATACCTTCCTAGCATTAGAGTTCGTTTTTGCTAAATCGTTTCCTTTTACTGCTAGGACTCTTTGATGAGCTTTTCCGTTGGTAGAGGTCTCCAGTAGCTTTTTATTTGGAATTTTTAGGAAAAATGCTGTCCAAATTCCTTCAATGAAGGACGTAATTTTACTGCGCATTTTCAACAAAGATGGCATTTTTATACCTCCTATATTTCTTTTTAAAATCTTTGCTTGACCCGATGGAAAAATTAATATCTACCTATACTTATGAGCGCTTTCGTTGGTAGAGCTCTGTTTGCAGGGTGAAAATAATTTATTTGCCAATGCTGGAAAGCATTAAAAAAATTTAGTACGATGTTACCCAAATCAACAGCTCCCGTCATCCTGTCCAGTCTACTACCTCTCTGCATGTCCGACACTGAATGCTGCCGGCATTGAGCGTCACAAACGTATGTTCTCGTATTTAACTTTCTTACTAAGTACAAACAACCGAAACAGTTTCACACTGAATGCGTAAAATCTTTTACATAAAAATAAAGCAGGAGTTTCATCAAGAGTTACTCATTTTCTAATGTGGTTACCAAAGTTCTCGTGCACTTAAAATTCTCTCTCGCGAACAAATACGTCTATTTGGAAATAAAGTGATTTCCCACACAACGATCTAATGGAGAGTGTTGAATTACTCAAAGAAATACTATCGTATTGAAGTACTAGACACAGTAAAAAAAATGATTTTTTTTACTTTTCATCCGATTAGGTGAAAATATTTGCAACTAGGTCCATTTTTATAACGTTTCAATTACATTTGAGTCGTGAAACCTAGAATGTTGAGAACGAACGCTCAGACAAACCTTCTGAGTTCCAGCCAGTCAAAACTACACGAGAGTTTCAAGTCACAGACCCGAACCTTTTCATTTATTGAAATAATATCTTGTGGATATTCTATGTCCTTTCACGAGTGACGAAAATTAAATTTCTGAAGTATTGCGTCGTCTAGAGGCATCGCTAAACGAGTAGACAGGGAATTTGAACTCTGCTGAGTTTTTAGAGATGGGGTATCGGCTATATCTGTTGACTCTCAGTAAATCTAGGGGACTCAACGCTCCTCTTGTCAGTTATGAGCGCATGAGGAGGCAGAAGGTATGAAGCTGATCTTTTCATTTGCACGTTCCCTGTGTCTGCGGTCTTCGCGTGTATGCCTCGTACGCGCGTTAGGAGCGAGAGTCTATCAGTGTCCTAAAGTTTATTTCAGAATACGTTTTGTCTGTTTTCTTGTTTTTCAATTAATATGGAGATAACCTGCGCATGACCGCACTAACTGCTAGCATAAGTATCGAAAAAAGTATATACGAGTTTGTTTCTTCTGCAGTTTTTGATTTTTCGTCTTCTGTAAATGCTACCACAGCATCGCAATTATGTGACTGATTTTGAGAAGTGAGGGAAGCGCCAAGTTCTTTCAGCTTTTTTTACTTCATGCTTATAAAGCGTTTCACTTGAGTATTCCTGACATTTTTCTTCTTAATTCCCCAAAATAATTTCTTCGATAGAAGTTTCCCCTCCAACAACCGCAGTACAGGCTCACCATCATGACGACTCGAGTACCACCCTGTACGCCAAGTGTGCTCATGGATGCACAGTTGTACTCTCGTGTACATTTCCCGCAGCCTCACTGCTGCTCGGTAAAGTTCGTTTAGTTCTCATAAACTGCCATCAGATCTATTTTGCGTCTTTTGTAAGTACCATTTGATTCGTTTCTCGGTATTCCTTGTAGGAAAAAAGGTTTTGAGGCGTGTCAGTTTTTTTAACAAGATATGTTCTTGTTGGAAAATATATTTTGTTATCGGTGCAAAGATACTTTTTACCATCACTGACCTGCACCACGGGCTGCATCTCTCGGCACATCTAAAAATCTCATCAATAATTCATCTGCCTTTCACATTTTTATCAGTCCCCTAACCTCCCAGTTTCTACTGACAACCGATCCCTACTTTGAGGTGATCTATGTAACTCTTTACTTCCGCATACTCTATTTTAGTGGATCCAAATCTCTCTCCTGCTCAGAAGGGATCGAAGGTATTTTTTACTGCCGCCGAGCTTCATTCGTGCTTCAGAAAGAGCTGACCGTGCAAAATATTCTGTGAGGGCATCCTCTTTTTCCAGCGGTGGCGGCCCGAGTAGCAGTTTTGAGCTGAGTTAATATCTTCTCGAACGAGATTTGTGCTTCGCTAATAAAATGAAGTAGCGATCTAAGCGGACTTCGCTGGAGTCCAAACCTCGACGAGTAGATCAAAAATATTTCATCGAAAATATGAACGTGATGCCACCTTAAATGTAGGTCTTTATTCGATCAATTAATTATTCTTCTGAGAGTGTGAATGTCTTTTTCATTGTTTGCTAAAGGGGTATTATGTGAGTTGGCCTTTCCATTCATAGAGTACTACAGCAGTCACTCCCACCACCAGCACTGTGCATCACCAGCACTGTACACCACCAGCACTTTGCACCACCATTCGCTATCGTCTACTTCTAAACCAACTAATACTTTTAATCTAAATTAATGGTTATGAGTGTCAGAGTAGCGTTGTGAGAGACGGAATATTAGCTAGAGTCGGAATGCGTCTATTTCAGCGACCTTTGAGTTAAGCAAATAATCCTCTCAATGCCCGACGGGATTGCTCCGCACACTTCTGTGGCTACACATCACCGATTAAATCTACATCTTGTAGAGGAGAACAAAAACTTTGTTTCTTATGAAGCGAGGACTTGTTCCTGCAGCATTTGTACTCTGGCGTGCACGTATACCTCCACACCTCCGGCCGGACCACGGTACCCACTTTGCGTGTCGTCCCGCACAGCCACAATGACCGAACGCATGTCAACGCCTTGCGTACTAAACGTCAAGTCGAGACGTCAGTGCAGCTCATGTGACTACACATTCCACTGTACACGAGGGTTTCAGGTCCAACAATGTGATGTGAAGATAACGCTACACATTCCACTGTACACGAGGGTTTCAGGTCCAACAATGTAATGAGAAGATAACGCTACACATTCCACTGTACACGAGGGTTTCAAGTCCAACAATGTGATGTGAAGATAACGCTACGTTGTCAGCTCTTGCGTGACCGATCAGCGTTAATGTAAAATGAATTATGCGTGTTTTCCCGTCTAAGCTCTGTGCAAGTATACGTTCCAACCTCTTTTAAACTCGCATTCTTTTCTGTTATTCGTCTGCGTTCATTTTTCTTGTGGGTTCGGCCCCTGGGTACACTAATCGATATCGATTCCAATGCCCGATATTGTAGTTCGATGCATCTCAAAAAGAATTAAAGTATGGCTGAGAACCCTGTGAGAATAATTTTTACGGTGAGGTGTGCTCACTGACGTTAATTTATTCCCTATTTACATTTGAAATAGATGTAAACTCAAAAAATGAAGCTCATGATAACTGCATAGATTCTTGCATTCAATTCCATGGAATTTGTCCGGCTGAGCTGGCACTGCTGGACGGTCAGTGTGAGTCCGGGTGTCGTGGAGGGAGGTTGTGCGTAGCTCTGTTGCTGCGCTCCCATGCTCCTGAGCACTCTGCCACGAGCGCTTTGTTATTCAGAACGCGAATGATTTTTTACGGCGCCTATCGACTTTGAGTTCTGAAGACAGTCCCGCTGGTAACTAAAAGACCTCTTCATTATTCACGTGTGATCATGATCTGTTGTAGATCTCTGTTATGAACTCTGATCGACCTTTTTTGAACTGGAATTATTTTTCCGGCTGCCACTCAGTGCCTTATTTTTCCTAATTTAGAACGATAGGAATTTTCCGTAGAAACTTTATGCTTTCTTAGAATTCCATTGTAGACGTTCCTCTAGCTAGCCCAGATAGGGGGTTTCAGCGAGATGTTTTACTGTCGTGCCACGGTATTATTTCCCCTGATATGAAGCACTTATTCAAACATGGCGTGCATTTCTCCTCGGTACAGCAGCCTCTGCTCTTTATTAAGCATGATTCAGTTTTGCTTGTCCACTTCACGTATTGTAGAATTTTATTCGCAAGTGTCTTATTTTACTTGAGCTACTCTTCAAGCTGAAATATGTATTTCTCAGCAATTGGTTAGATTTAGAAGATCCTACCACACAACTGGTTAAGTTGATAAAGACGAAAGTCACTGATATCGTAGATTGCAATAGAGAAATAAGAAAATAGTTAGCATTTGAATTTATCACTCATCTGACTATAACATTTTTCCCTTTTTTAGCATGTATTGGAAACTTGTATTTTATGTGATGATTTGAAAATTCTAAATTATAATGGTGCAATATAGTTTGAATTGATGAAGAATTTTGAGCAGGATGGAATCTAAAAAACATTTTTCTTTTCCCAAGCGATGTGTTTATTAGTCTACGGTATTTAAAACCAGTATTCAACTTACTTCATTCTAAAAATTATGCATCCTGCGACAGATTTATTCTGGTGTTTTATGAACCATTATTAACCCTAAGCTATTTTGTACGCTTCATAACTTTTAGTGATAAAATGTATAAACCTTCAGGTATATTCTCATTTGTCCGCCGTATGTTGAATTCTGCTCTAAGTACAGTTGAGGTGTGAGCACAAGAACCAAAAGGTAACGGTGCGAAGTCTACTCTTCGACCAAACCGCACAATTTCCGATATCAAACTTTGCTTTTGCTTACCAATTGGTTAAATGGGTAATATTTTTTAGTTGAAGAATAAATATGAGTGCATTTTACCATAATATGTTCCCTTCTCTCGCCCAATGGAATGGGTACTGCGTTACATAATTTTGAAACCAAAAATTGTCATAAAATTCTCATTCATATGATCAGTGTTGAATCAATATGCTAGTAGATCAAGCCAACTGTCGCTAACGTTTACATTCACATCATATGATCATGATCTAAAATAACGCTGCAAAGGTGTAAGCTCCGTATAAACAAAAATTCAAAAGTAATTCGTGAGTTACCTCGTCTTATCATGAGGACTTCTCGCGTTGGAAGACAACTAAAAATATTTCCTGAGGAAGGAGTGTCCCGCAGCAGCGGTCCACGCCAGGATGCCTCGCAAGTTTTTCGAGAACATTTTGGCTAACCTCTGTGCGAGAGGCTCTTGTGAATTCAGTTAAGCCGTTAATTTATCTCTCCAATGTTTTCTTTCCTTGTCTGGCAAGTGCCTGACGTTCCGTACGAGCGATCTCCCTCGACCTCCTACTTCATTAGATCTCACAGTTGCAATCATTCAAGTTTTCTGTTATTTAACGTGTGCGCTACCGGTGTTGAAGCATCTCTATAAATGCAGGAATTAGGAGTGTTTTTCTCCGTGAAACTGTACATGGTTCATTTTGATATCAGAATATTTACTTTATTTTTGCAATGAGTACACCTCGTTTGTATGAATGCAGAGTGCTATGGCATACACTAACGCTATTGAGTTCTCTTGCTGCTGTTCAGCCACATATCAAAAGGTACACAAATATACAACAGTGAATAATATATGGGCATCGTGATCATCACCATGAGTTAAAAGGCTAAGCCGTCTGTTGAACAGTAATCCTTTCAAGTGAAACACTCGCCGCTCTAATGTACGTTCTTGATGAGAAATACGTGTAGCATTTAAGATGATTTAAGAGAAATACGTGTAGCATTTAAGAGCATTTAAGATGAGTGATTTAAGATGATCCTGTTGTTCGAAAGTATCGAGTAAAGTTAATTTGGTTCACCAGAAAAAATAAGATCTATGTACAGTATGGTGTAGTTTCGACTTCTGCCGACGTGTTCGATATGGTAAAGATCTCATTTTTATTGAGTGAAAAATATTCTTGATTCCTAACTTGGAATAGTAAGTGCTGACTATAGTTTTTCTGTTCCTCTATCTACTTTGTGATTAATTTTCATAAACTCGTGCATCAAAAACATGTACGTGTACATCATCTCCTTCAATATTTACTCATGGGAAAAATATAGCATTTTCGTTGACGGCAAAATGCGCGTGTTTATTGTGCGCTGAAGTAGATTTCGTCAGCCTATACAGAAATAGTGACGAGATGAAAGGATTAACTCAGCCGAAGCAAATATTCTTCAAGTACACAATCTTCTGATTCGGAAACGTTTTTTGATACTCGACTTGGTCCCCCGTAATCCGTTGCCGATATCAAACATTCATACCAGTTGGCCACCGTAAACTTTGAAATTACTCTAAATTTCTGACATACTAATTAATAGATTTCTTGGTGAGCTGCAGTTCGTAATTTGAAATAAATTTCCTCTGCTATGGTTTGTCTGCCCATAGAATACTTGAAAACTTTGCTACACCTAGGTAATGATGGATATTGCCGTGTTTACTGTAGTATTATTCAGTTTTATATTCTATTAGGGTATATTCTTTGATGTTATTCCCCAAAAAGAACACGAATAAAAAGAAGCCTCTCAATTAGCCCGACTAACGTGCTAAAACAAATGATAGAATTTTCTTGAAAAAGGGACTTTTTCAACGTGATATTGGTAAATTCCCGCCCAATATTCAGCCAAAATCGTAACATTTAGAGCAGATCCTTACGTCTGCCCTCTCTACTCATGCATAGACTTGAAGGCCTCGTCATTCACGAGTCTTCTGGTGGGTTCCGTGTCTCTTTGTTTCGAGTTTATTTTCCGTTTGTCACTTGAATTTCAACTGCGACTGGGCCTGCAGGCAAGCAAAGTTACACCTTGACCGTCTTTGTCACATTGACATTCGATGCTTTACAAGCTCCTTGCATTCGAGATCAAGTTTTATGTTTGACTGTGAGTTCTCTGGTCTTGCGAAAGTGCGCACTTAAAATGAGTGCATGCATTTTCAAAGCTGTTTTACATATTCCAGGTCTAAAAAAGTTTGAAGACAAAATTATGAGTTCAAGAGAAACTTTCTATGCATGCTTTTTACGGGTGAACCGTGAAAGTTTTTCCCGATCTCCAAGTTATCGAAGTACAGCCACGAAAAAATCCTTCAACAGTCTTCACTCCATGAGGAAGAATTTTCCCGTGTATTTGGGAGGGAAGATTTTGCTTGTATTGGCATAACTCATTCTTTGGAAGGTAGCAGCTCATCCATCACGACAGCGCCATTATTCACAGGCGCCTCCGCAGTGGAGCTCGTCAGCAAAATTCTCAGCGCCGCCCGTATCGCGGCCGCCGAGCTTGCCCTCGCTGCTTCTTTGAGGCTCCGAGTCACTCTCGACCTGGAAGCCCTAATTCATATCCCTGCTGTCGCACTTTATGTTAAGTATGAGCTGTTACTGCTGGTAATAACTCTTCACAGCACATTCTTTAGGAAGCGCGGCTTACCGAGAACCCTACAAAAATCTTCCCGCTTCACACTATGGGACCCTGTAACTTTTTTTTTTAACGAAAAGTTTCATCAGTCTCGTACATTCTGCAAATTGTCTTTCTGCGTAAGAAATTGTTGTATCCGAGCAAAACACTGAGCACTGAGCGTAGGTGTAAATAGTAGCTGCCGGGAAGGCATACTGCAGCCTCCTGTTGGGCAGGGTCGTGCTCTGAGCCTCTGCCTCCAATGCTTAGCTGTGAGAGGAAGGTCAGTGGCTGCTGCCGCACAAGTGAACCTGATTCTGCAATGCCTCGCATCCGAAGTAATTCTACACAATGTAAACGAGTCATTACCCTCTCTTCTACAAATATTCATTGCGTTAAACTCGTTTGTGTGTTCCATTCCTTTCTCGATTACTTCTTCACAAAAGAGATTAAATTTTCACTGGGAAAAATGTTTTGGCTGGAGTCTAAGTGATGGGTTCTTCATTTCTTTTTTCCGTGCCTTTCCAACGTGGTTCTCTTGAAGTGCTTCTTTCAATTATCAATTCCTATTTGAGTCCTTAATTTCACAGTTTAAGTCAAAATGTCTGCGAATCTGGAAACACTCTCTTGAAACTGCCACCATTTCCCCGAATTACTCTTGGTGAAGTTGAGTGGCCAGTCAGAGGATTAATTACTTGGAATTGATGTGATCTCTTCACGGTCGTGTTTTTCTACGCAATGCGTTTTTGACCCTCAGTTACGAACTCCCTGCTAGAATGCTCTTCTGAAGTAATAACGAGTTGATTAAATCTAGATTTTCGGCGCTTCGGAGAACACCATTTTAATTCAAGCTGGAGCAAGTTCCTATTATCTTGAATTTTAAAAATCACTTTGTTGTGCATTGTTCACAAGGCTTTCATTAATTTCAAGTTCGCTTGCGGTGTGGCCATCTCCAACAGCTAAAATACCACGAGTGCGCGGATATTTTCAGTAGCTCAGGAAACATAGTTTTGAGGGTTGTGAATTGAGGTCTCAGACGAGGAAATATTTGTACACAAAATGCCACCACAGAGACTGCCGTGGGGTGGTGGTGGTGGTGGTGTAGGTCGATCTCACCTACAGAGCTACTCAATGTTTGTGTCTTTAGTAGCTAAAAGTCATGTGCCCTCACAGCGGCAGAATGCATGACGTGCAAATAAGTGGTTTGAAATCCTTTGGTTACGATGATATTCGCAGGTCATGGTGGAGAGTTTGGAGGCTTAACATGGTGGAGCACTAAATTCTCATTCATGGAAATTGTGGCGCATCCTTCGTACTGAAGTAACATGTGTTCTCTTTTCCATTATGCTCTTCGTAGTTACAATTCTTACTCCTTGCAGCGGTATGACGAAGGAAAAATATTCCCTGGACAAGAAATTAGTCGCCCACCCATTATTGTTTTTAAACCGTGTCNGGAAAAAAATTCCCTGGACAAGAAATTAGTCGCCCACACATTATTTTTTTTCAACCGTGTCAAAAATCACGTTCGGCATTGCGACCGGCCAAGGGTGGCCACCTCTGTGTTAGCAGTGGTTCAAGTCCCAAATGGGCGGAGCAACGGCGCAGAAATGTCCAATTCTGGGCAGGTATTTACGTAACCTTTGCGCCACTAAGGCCCTGACTTGGGGGCCCACACCTAGAATATTTACTCTGGCCTGCCTCCAGTTGGAGTCACACGAGCCTGGACCGTGCGGTTCCAAATAGACGACGTGTATTTTGCCTGCTGTAAATTGGCGCCGTCCTTCGCAACGACGAAAAATGCTCGGCCTGCCCTTGAATTGTCGATGTGATCTGCCATGTCGCGGGCCTTACAGCTGTGATCACCTGTGATGCCTGGTGTAATTTTTAATTGTGAAGCTCCAGTTATTAACCACGTTCTTCAACCCGATAGGGACTGCCACTATGGATGTGTCCCGGAGTATTGACCAGAATCGCTATGGGTCGAAGATAGAACTATAATGCTCAACGTCAATGATGACCCTGCTCCTGTTGTTCCTGAACATACTCTTCGTAAGGAACTTCATGAAATGGATATATGGAGCAAAATGGCTTGTTATCAGCATATGTTAACTCTTGCCCACTTGACCGATGCACGCGCACATTAGACTGTAGGGGAGTGGAGATGTGTCGTGTGGTGAGATGTCATAATTTGGTCTCTATAGCAGTGATACCTGCCGTCGTGTTCATCGAAGACGTCATGAAGCCTTGAGCGAAGCCTGTGTGCAAGAGGCGATACAAGAAAGAGGAAAGTCTGTCATGTTCTTTGGCTGTTTCAACTACACAAAAGTGGTTCCTTAGTTGAGGTATCCACCAGACTTGACCGGCATGGCTATATTGAACTTCTAGATAACCAAGTCTTTCTATTTTCACAACATCCGAACTAAGGGAGGCATGTTAGCTTGCCTATTTTTCAGGTTGTCAACTGTCGGGTGCTTCGGGTTAGAAGTGTCATTAATTGGCCTTACTGTCAATCATGATATGTCAGGCATTTAGATTGGCCAGCTAAGTTCCCAGACATAAACCTAAAAGAAAGTTTGTGAGACCACCCAGAACGGTAAGTTAGAAGTCGAGAAGATGGTGCACGTACTGTGTCCACATTGTGAGATCAATTGATGGAAGAATGGCTTAAAATTGACCAGGTGTACATTAAGGCACTTGTAGACTCAAAGAGGAGCAGAATTGCCCCCATTATTCGTGCTCTTTGAGGTCCTACGCCATATTAGTAGCAGGTGACTAATGTTCTGTCGAGGGAGCTTAATGGTTTGAGTTTTCATACGTGTTCATTCGCATTAATTATTCGCATTTTTTCAAAGTGTCGTGCTGGTATTTCCTGTTGGAGCAGTGTGTTGGTGGGGATGGCTTGCACTCATTCCATAGTAAATATATTTCGGAAACGTATGCATGGTAATAGTTTTTCGTATGAGATTTTCCCTAAGAAGGTACACTCAGGAATTGCCCTTCATTCCGCGTTGCGAACTTATGAGTCAATATTATTCTACTCGCAACTCGTAAGTGAATCACACCAATGTTATTTGTCCTGCTATGCGTCGCTAGAAGTCAGCCGTCATCAGAGATATCTTCGCTGCATACGAAGAACTCGTCAGCGGAGGCTGTCAGGGCGCTGCTTGTTTCTTTTGTCCGTGTATTTTTACATCCCTTAATAACCTGGGACAATTATATATTTTGTAAGAAATCTGTAATAATACGAATACACCATAGTATCTCTCAGTATTGTTCGTCTCAAAGACTCTGCCTACTTCAAACCTGAAAATTTCATAACTCATAAAAGAAGCTCATTTCTCTTAGTAACAGTACGCAACTGCATCGAAAAAAAAACATTACAGGTTATAGTACCTGGATTCTTTCAGTTTACAGGTAATAATACCTAATCTAACCTGACAACAATGAAGTCTTTGTCTGAATTTCTATAGCAAAAATTATTCTATTTGCACACAAGACTGCCTCTTGTGTGTAAATGAGTGATGCAATGAGCAGGAGTGAAAAGCTATCTTTTTTCTGTTTCATAAGCTTCAAACTAATAATAAGAA
Source organism: Orchestia grillus (assembly GCA_014899125.1). Taxonomy (NCBI): domain Eukaryota; kingdom Metazoa; phylum Arthropoda; class Malacostraca; order Amphipoda; family Talitridae; genus Orchestia; species Orchestia grillus. The sequence goes on from VOMN01043186.1 coordinate 16,467, forward strand.
TTATAAGCCAAAAAACTTTGACATTTCACCGTTTGCCCGCCAAATGAGATATTCAACCCCGAAGCATACACGCGCAAGATGTTTATCTAACTAAATTAAATAACTTGATTACATCGTCAGAGCTTTTAAATTTGGATATTGTAATTCATTTTATCCATAGTGAATCTGGCTAACATTTTGTGAGAAGTGTTTCAGGCGCAAATTCTTTCGTAGAAGAGCGTAAAATCTTTCGTCTCTAATCAATCGCCACTACGAATGAAAATTCCTTGTTAATCTGCAACTAAATATCCCTTGTTACCTTTTGCTAGACTTTATCATGGAAACTTATAAAAACTGCATAATATACAGGGTGTCGCAAAAACAACTGATCCTTGCGTTGATGAGCAAATAGGATACCAAACTGTAAGGCGCAGAAGTAAATTGACTCTTTTAATTTGGATACCACATTTTAATAGGACGCCTTACAATTTGGTATCTTATTTACTCGTCAACGGAAAGGTCAGTTACTTCTTGGACACCCTGTATGTGTAGAAATCTGTGTAGCACTTTTCTTCTTTTATCAAAATAAGAATGGAACCTCAGCCTATTTAATTTTTTATCTGAATGCCTCACAAATTTATTTCATTTTTTCGGGATATATATTTAATACTCGCAGGCTGCTGAAATCAAGTTGGAAAGTGATCTATGGAAACTAACTTTTATATGCTACCGATCTGTTCACTAATTTCTGTGAGAAACAAGTCAAACAAGTCAAAACTGGTGTGCAGCAGAACCACTTGTCAGAAATATGAAGCCAGATGCTCATTTTGAGACTTTGAACATTTGGGAAGTTTACCAGTTTCATTTGTAAACTTGTGTTTTAGTTGGGAAACTCGTGTTCCCTCTATTTCTCAGTTGAGGAAATCTGTGACACGACAGGAGTAGGACACGTCGCCTTCGTGATGTGCAGACCTGGCCTGGCTGATGTGAATGGTTTCATTTGGGTGGTCGCTGCCTGGTTGCTGCTCCTAAATTACTCCGTTATGGATATTGTTTGCTGACGTCTTCGTTCTTTCTTACCTTCTCCCCTCCCTGATTTCCATGAACTTCTCTTAGAATTTTAAGTCGGGGAATGTCTAATTTCATCCATATAAAGAAATTAGGACTCCAGCGTGTGGGCAAAAAAGTCACTTGATTCTTCATTTTGAAATTACTCGCTAGGAATTCTTCGAAATGAAAAGTAGTCATTTTATCTGCTGCGCAGCACTTTTTTGTTTAGTATAAGTTCCTGTTTCCCTTCTTGCTGGTTCATAGATGACTGGTTTGAATTGTAAGTAACACCCCACGGAACTCTACATTCCAGCACACACTTCCCTCCAGTATCACCCCACGGAACTCAACATTCCAGCACCAACTTCCCTCCAGCAACACCCTACGGAATTCTACATTCCAGCACACAGTGGAGCTCTCGTGTACATCTTTGAAGCTTGAACTGCCGACCATCTCTGGGGAAATAATTTTGTTGTGGTGACACACAGCCAAGCACTTTACAACAATTTTTTAATTATCAGACTTCGTACAGAGACCCTCAATTTGAAGGTTTCAAAACTCGAGTCCCTTGACCTAAATAGTGCGTGGTCACATAGCACATGGTCCAAGACTTTGTTTAGCCTCTGCTAAACAGCTCTTAGTTTGAGTACTCTACTCGAATGTCACCACGGCTTCATTTTTCGTGACATCAATTTAGCGTTCAAATTCATCTTGAAGGGGTGATCATTTCAGCATATTTATTAAAGTCGTTTCGATTGCTCTGTTCATAGTTAGCGTGCGTTTGAACATAGTAAAAGTTGAAGTACACTTATGTACGGTTTGCATTCTGAGTTTCAGAAAAAGAGAATTTAAAGGTGCATAGATTTTTAAAACCTAAAATGACCCTAGAATGCAATCATGATCGAGTGAATCGGGGTCAGACATTTTAAATTCATAGGCATGAATAATTTGGTGAAATGAGCCTGATTTCCACTCGCAGTCGTGAGCAGGAATGCAAAGAAGATGGCGTTGTATTTTGGGGTCGTGGCATTTGCGATGTGTTAACCTTCAAAAATTGAAAGTAACTCTTTTTTATGAGCAAAGTGTAGAACCTCTTACAATTGTTATTCACTAATTTCTTTGTGGTCAATTTGGAGTGTTTAGTCATCAGCTTCTGACCTATAAGTTTGGGTGTTTAATTGTTCTGTTTGATGTAGCTATTTTAAAACTCCTCTTTAAAAAGACGTTCAATTTAAGTTTTTGAGCTCAAATGAAAAGTAACTCAATTCCTTACGATTTATTTTTGGACCTGAACGTTCTTTTTCTGAGCTCAAGCTTCTTTGTTCCTGTCCTGAGTGGATCCACTCATTCATATTTCTTATCACAAGCTCGTTGTCAGAGAGCTCCAGCATAAAGATGGCTCGTGTGACTCAAGTCCTGTGCGCCACCTCTGCTCGAGTCCAACGTTCTTTGAAGCCTCGTCCCTGATGCGCTCAATCGGTGCTCTGGTACGGCACCTGACGCTCTGGTACGGCACCTGACGCTCTGGGACGGTACCTGACGCTCTAGTACGGCACCTGATTCGCTGCTCCGGCTTCTAAAATTTGTTGACACTCTGAAGTACCTTTTGACTCGGAAGAGATGGAATAAACCAATTACTCCAGTAAATGTAACGAAAGTATCCGGGTTTCATGTCAACGTTAAGATTAACGTCGAATGATCGATATCGGAAATTGTACAAAGCGATTCGAAAGATCATTTCAAGAAGGTTCATTCTGTTATTGTTCTATTTAACTGATCGCTCATTTATCACTGCCATTGGAAAAATCATAAAGTCACAGAACACCATCGGGTAAATTCATTTCAACCTTAACGTACGAATTCTTGTCAGTGCTTACTTCCATAGATCTTGCTCGCTAAATCGCAGTTTTGACGCGCCCTGCCACGCGTCAGCAGCGAACGCTTCGAAATCCGTGTTCGCTGTGTGGTGCGCGTCGTGGATTTGGTGGAAGGAAACTGGACCGCTGCTGGTTTTAGGGACGGCATCGCCGCCCTAAATTGCATTCGTATTCAGTGAGCGCACTCGAAGTGTTCTTTGCTGTCATGGGTCTTTGATGTTCGTGGGATGCTATAATTAACGTCCTGGGTGCGGGCTGACGATGTCGGCGTCACTGCGTGTGTGAGTGGTGGTAACGAGCAGTGCGTCTCATTTATTATATGTATATATGTGTCTCATCTGCCATATATCTCATCTGCTGTATATATATATCAGATTGGTGGAAAAGTTTTTGTCGATTTGTAAACTCAATTTTGAGAATGAAAAACTGGCTATTTTTAAAGAATTCATTCATAACAATAACATCCTTGGGCTTCTAGGACCTAATTCCATCTGTCAACTAGTTTATACATACCTCGTTTGTAAAATTCTTTTGGTTTTGATGCGAAACATGAATCTAATTCATTTTTCATCATTTCCCGTGATGTCAACCTAAGGCCATTTTAATGGATCTAAAATCCTCAAAATAAGTGATATAATCAGTAGGGCAAGGTCCGGAGAATACAATGGATGGTGTAAAACCTCCCATTCAAGGTCTCCTAGGAGAGCTCTGGTCTGTCGCGCTGTTCACGTCAGCGCAGGTTCTCAAGAGACAGTTCGTGCGGAACCCATTTTCCGAATACTGAAACCTTTCCCATTTGTTTCAGTTGGCGTACCACGGTTGTGTGGGTTACATCAAATTGGTTAGCCAGTTCTCTCGAAATTACTGTCGAATTTTCTGTAACAGCGGCTTTCAACAACTCCAAATCAAGCGTTTTTGAGCCACCCCTTCTAATCTTGACTTTCAGGTTGAAATTCCCTTTACGAAAACGGGAAAACCCCAATCTGTAAAGCCTCTCATTCACAGCATCATTTCCATAAGCACGTTGGACGTTTTGTGCTGCAACATTTGCATTGGAACTTCTATGTAAAGCATGTCGGATATGTTCTTTAGTTGTGTTGAATATGGGTGCAAATAATGGAGAAAAATATGAATGATTTCATAGTAGTCTGAAGGAAAGAGGTGTAAATTACTCATGATAATTAAAGTCAGTAACTGAAATAAACATAATATCAATATCGATAATTTTGAATACTTTATTCTAAATCGACAACAACTTTTGCACCAACTTGATATATTTCATTCTCTATTTATATACATGATCTGCTTTACGTCTCATCTGCTACATAACTCATCTGCTAAACAGTACCTGACTTGCCCCCTGGAAAACGCTCTCCTCATTTTGCTTTCTCCACGTCTGTAGCTATGAAGTTTAGTTACTGTCAGCTTTCATCGCAATGTGAAAAAGTGTCACTGTGTTATAGGTTCAGCCACTGGGTTTCGGAAAAATTCCGANTTTTTTGCGTGGGATGTTACTTTTAAAGAATCATTCTCTAGGAAAATTAAAGGCGACCTTCGCCTGGCTGATATCGAATTGCGTGGCGTCGTTTTATGTTAAGAGAGCAAAAGTGAGAACTCTGCAGCTGTTACCGCAGGTTCAGGACACGCTAGTAGATGCACTCCATTCTGTATATTATGTGCTCCTATTGTGCATACAATGCGTGTAAATACTATGTACTCACATGCAACTGCAACTTGTAAACAGAAAAAGGAAATTGGATTAAAGACCGGAAATATTTCAAAAGAACTACGTATTTAAAGTTGGTAAGTAGTACATTTTCTTGCGTTCGATGTCCTGGAAATGGCATTACATGGAAAATAAAAAATTTAGGAGCAGAAATGAAGCCTCTTTTGGAGACTGATCCTGCTCATATCTCTCCTAAAGTTTTGCCCACCGCTCTGCCATTTTGTCAGATGACTTCTTATCTGACTTTTTGGATCGATAACTGGGTTTTAGTCTTCGTTATCTGGCAACCTCATATTGCGTGGATAGTTAATGTTTGTTAATTAGGAGACTACTGTCTTAGGTAATTCTAGGCCTCAGGCGTCGTACAAGAGTAATCAACCTACAAGTATAAACATCCTACGAGACAACCTACAAGTATAAACAGCCTACGAGACGACCTACAAGTATAAACAGCCTACGAGACAACCTACAAGTATAAACATCCTACGAGACAACCTACAAGTATAAGCAACCTGCGAGACAACCTACAAGTATAAGCAACTTACGAGACCACCTACAAGTATAAATAACCTACAAGTCAACTTACAAATATAGGGTAGCCCAAAAATCACTTCGCTATTTTGGATATTTATTAGGCGACAAGTGATGTAGCTATAATATGCGTGACGTAGGAATTGAGATAAGAATTTTTGAAATTTTATTCGGTATCAATGATACGGATTTGCAGCATACTTTGTAAACGAAATTTACACAGTGATCATATCCCGAAAAGGCCGAAATACAGCAAATACCAACGATCTAAAGTATTGGAAAGCTATTTCTCTCGCAATGGATTGTTGATTGCAGTACAGAGGGATTTCGTAAGGACATGTAATGAACAAAGAAAGGCCTTCACAACATTGCATTATTGCAATGATTTCAAGATTCAAATTTCGGCTCAGCAACAGACAAAAGACAGACCAAGATCGGAACGAAATGCATGTGTAATTCAACGTAGTGTATTGGGTATTGCAGCAGATTTCAAAACATGAGCTAGGCAATGTTCCAGTGAATTACGAATTTCATGAAGATCATTGAAGCGCATCCTGACAAAAGAGTTAAAACTGTTTCCTTATAACATTCAAGTAACACAGTTTTTAAGCTTTGCAGACCCTCAACTTCGCTCGTGTATTTCTAGGGCGGACGAATGATAAGACCTTTACCTCACTCCTAATCATGTCTGATGAGGCCTATTTCCATATCAGTGGGCATGTTAATCACAATTGCCGATTCTGGTGAGATGTAAACCCTAGATAATCCACGAGCTGCCCCTTCATGCAGAGAAGGTTGCCGTCTTTGCATGGCATAACGAGTGCAAAAATCATAGGTCCATTCTGCTTCGGGGACGTTGATGGTGCAACCGTGACAGGGAAAAGAGACAGCTACGAACGAATGATACAGGAATATTTATTGCCACAACTGGAAGATTTGACATGCAGAATTTGTGGTTTCAGCAAGATGAGGCGACACCACACACTGCAAGAGAAATCATGGCAATACTAACGGCTGCCTTCATTGGTCTTTTAATTTCACGTCTTGTGACGTTCCGTGACCACCACAGTCTCCAGATTTAAACCCTACCGATTTTTTCTTTTTAGGATACTTTAAAGGAAAGGCTTACATCAATATGACTAATACATTACATGAGTTAAAAATTAACATCTCTTTCGTTTCATGTATAACTGATTCTTTAACCAGTATTAGTTATCGTGTAGTAAATGTTCAAAATGATTAAGTGACTTTTGCGCCACCCTGGAATACCAACCTAAAAGTATATAACAACCTAGAAGCCTAATCAACCCACATGCCAACCTGCAAGTGTGACCAAACTAAAAGTAACCATCCTTCAAGTATGACCAACCTATAAGTATGATCAACCTACAAGTATAACGAACTTGGGATTAAAACCAACCTATAAGTATGAACAACCTACTAGTGTAACCATCGTACAGGACAACCTACTAGTATAAGCAGCTTTCTAGCCAACCTAAAAGTATAAATACTTGAATGTTTTTGCTATGGATTCGAATTTGACATATTCATTTCCCCCTTACGTCACTAAAGAAGGTAATATTTGAGCCTGCGTAGGAATCTTGATACCTATTTGCTCTCACTCTTCTGACATTATTATTATTAAAATCGGAAAAAGGGTATCTGTTAAATTATTTAAATGAAGGTATAAATTGTATGTACAATTCATTCGACGGTCCGGTAATTAACTGTAGTTATGCCCATGCTGCGTTGAGCGCTGAAATTCGTCAAGTTCCTCTCCAGCAATACCTTTCAGCCCTTGCTCGTGACGGCTGCGAGAACTGTCTAAGATCGTTAGCTTTGAGAGCTTCATAATTAGCGTTGCAGCTGCTAGTGTCAAACGCTGGTCACATCCTGAGATCTGGCGCAGCACGACTGCTGGTGGCAGCTGGGAGCTAGAAATGTTCCGGTGCACTGCGGTGGATGGCGGTGTGGTGCACTGCAGGGCGTGGCCGTGTGGTGCACTGCGGTGGATAGCCGTGTGGTGCACTGCGGTGCAGGGCCGTGTGGTGCACTGCGGTGCAGGGCTGTGTGATGCACTGCGGTGCAGGGCTGTGTGGTGCACTGCGGTGCGGGGCCGTGTGGGGCCGTGTTGTGCACTGCGGTGCAGGGCTGTGTGGTGCACTGCGGTGCGGGGCCGTGTGGTGCACTGTGGTGTGGGGCCGTGTTGTGCACTGCGGTGCAGGGTCGTGTGGTGCACTGCGGTGTGTGATCGTGTGGTGCACTGAGGAAAGCACAGCGAAGGCTGGCAGAATCAAGGAAGTTTAGTCAGTAATACCAGCGTGAACGCTTCGTCTGGTCGCCCTCTTCCACCTATGCCCAGCTACGAGTGGGATGACAGTCTGCACTTCAAGTTCAAAAACCTACGCACAACCCGCATGATTGCTTGTACGTAGGTTCGTCAATTTTTTTCATTAATTGACGTAATATAGTGTTCTTCTTCTCTATTACTGCTTTGTCTTTTCACTCTTCATTTTCAATTCGTTGTTTAGTCTTGGTGTGTAGTGGTATGGGGGGAAAACAATACGTGAATAGATTTCCGTTTTCTAATAGCCCATAGTAAATGGCCCCTTCTTCTCCCTCTCTTTGGATCACATTTAATTTGTATGAGAAATTTTAAAATAACTAATAATTTACGTAATACTATATCCTTGTTAACTCGTTAACTGGAAAAGTAGAGGCTTCGAAATAGAAGTATGCAGCGATAAGAATTATCAGCTTTTTTAACCTTCGAGGTTATTTATTTCGATGCATGGCGTAGCAACCTCAAGACCGTGCAGTCTGCCCTGTCATCGGATGCGGACCTCATAAAAAGGTTCAAACACTCCGACTGGTAGGCGCATTGTTCAACTGGAGCCCTTGTTCAACAAAAGGACGCAATGATTTAACGTTCGTCTCTTGTTTTGGTGCTCTTAACATTCTTATTTACGAAGATAATTAAAATTTGCATTTGTACCGCCTGCCCCGGCAAGCTCTGAATAATAGCAGCGAAATTTGAACCATGATACTTGAAAAATTGATCTCCCTCTTCACACGGTTTCAAATTATCCTAAACTTTAGGCTCGAACTTCTGTCATGGATCGTGGCCTCGCGTGTTGAATCTACATTCAACATTTGCCGTGGGAATTATCCTTGATATTAGACTTCGTAAATGTAATTACACAAACTCACCTAACTCGATTCCTCGGTGCCAACGAGAACACGAGGCGGAGGCCTGGCGGCGCTGTTCAACTTGCAGCTGCCGCCACTCCTGGAAAGAACAGGAAAATGGATGCTCATCATCTTGAGGGCATCACAAAAATACCCTAATAAGAAATCTGCCGGCTTGGGGCTGGAGTATGCTCTATTTTACTCGTACCTGAGTGAGTGAATTACTTTTGCTGGATGTATTACCTGCACATCTTGAGATGGATGCAGAAGAATTAGTTAAACTAATCAACACGTGAGTGAATGCTGTGAGGGGAATTTACGAATTCATTTTGAATCCTCTCTTATTTTCCTGCGTTTTTTCACTCCCAAGTCCCTATGCAAGAGCGATTAGGTTTTATAAACAACCCATGTGTTAGACAATATGGGTTTCTTTGAATTATTTATTCTGCAGCTTCCAATAAATGAACTCGCATGTCAGTCTTTAATTACAGGAGTTAAAGCTGCCCAAAACTAGTCATAATTCATTCAAGGTAGTATGATTCACTGGTAAAATAACTATCTGAGATTTGTCATCACGAGCTGATGGATGGCCCGTTTTTTGAACTGGACAACAGAGTTTGTGCATCTTCACTAAGGAACAGATGACTAGAACTCCGTAAAAGTCTGATATCAAGAACTGCTCAAGAAAAGTGATGAAAAGAACTGTGTTAGAGATCTGATGAATAAAAATGAGCAAGAGAGCTAATACCTAGAACTCCAGAAGAGAGCTGATGCCGAGGCTGCACAAGAGAGCTGATGCCGAGGCTGCACAAGAGAGCTGATGCCGAGAACTGGAAAAGAGAGCTGATGCCGAGAACTGCAAAAGAGAGCTGATGCCGAGAACTGCAAAAGAGAGCTGATGCCGAGAACTGCAAAAGAGAGCTGATGCCGAGAACTGCAAAAGAGAGCTGATGCCGAGAACTGCAAAAGAGAGCTGATGCCGAGAACTGCAAAAGAGAGCTGATGCCGAGAACTGCAAAAGAGAGCTGATGCCGAGAACTGCAAAAGAGAGCTGATGCCGAGAACTGCAAAAGAGAGCTGATGCCGAGAACTGCAAAAGAGAGCTGATGCCGAGAACTGCAAAAGAGAGCTGATGCCGAGAACTGCACAAGAGAGCTGATGCCGAGAACTGCACAAGAGAGCTGATGCTGAGAACTGCACAAGAGAGCTCGTGCGCATGACTGAGTGGACCTGTGTTATCAAACAAGACTGCTATTCATAGCCTGGATGCTCGCTCAGAAGTTTGGTCTCTATAATTTAATCTCTGCAATACATCTTCAGATCTGTTGGTCGTTACCGACATCACGCCAAGCAACGCGAGCTAAATTTAGGATCGCCAGCTGTAAAGAGTCAGCACAGTGCAGGCAGCAAACACGTTCTGTGTGATTGTTTTTACGCCTCAGTTCAAGCTGACGTACAACCTAATTTTACTTCATCGAAACTTTACATTGGATTCCCGTATTTCTGGCGACTTTGATGTGTCTAAGAAAACACTCTAATCACAGCCTGCAAATGAGCATACCTCATGGGAACGCGCTCATGAAGAACTCCGACCTGAGAACTTTCCTTTACAAGAATTCCTTCAACTCAACTGGAAGCAGTTGATCATCGATTTAATGGAGCTAACTATTTGATACAGCGTATAAGTGATAACCCAAAGTAGAACCTGTAAGGCTTTAAGTAACATTATGTTGTGCTCGTCTTATGGCTCAAATTCTTCCCTTGCCCTCACTGTGGCATCGATAACGTTTCCAGCGAACGAGAAACCTTTTTTATTAATAAATTGTGCCTTTCCTGACATGAGCACAATTCATTTGACTCATGTCGTTATGACTTGCAAGGTGCTTAATCGTATATTATTACCTCTGCAAAGAATTGTGGAAAATTGTGACTATTTGATCCGCTATTAATGCGAGGGGCGTACGTGTGTTGTCAGGCAAGAACAAGCTGACGCCCCTTGACTAAGGGGAGGGAGAGTACATGTCAGTTCAGAAGGCGAGCAGCAGACTTGCAATAAAACCGTCAGGTGTGCCTGTTCAGGCTGAAAATTATTGCTAACCCAGCTGCATTCGCGAGGCGTATTGCATCTGGAAATTCTGAAGCACCTAACGCGTAGGGGGGGTTTTAAAAGACACAAATAGTGAAGAGTTTTTGAGGTTTCTCCCTGATCTCTCAAGTCCAAAGAGATACGGTAAATCTGCTGTCATTGGTAGTCTGCATCATCGTTTTGTATGAGAATTCCTTGTGGAAACACCTCATAAAATCTCTGTTGGTAGAACTCACTTGACGAAAATATGATAGCAATTCTCCATAAATCATTATTTATGTTGAGCTCTGTCGCTTTCAATTGAAAACTGTTCACGCGATGTTAATATGTCGTGGCGACTCCTAAATACATCAGTTTATGATTTAATTAATGGATTGCTGCGTAAACCATAATTTAATTTTTACATCTTTGAGTGGAGAAGAGTAGATTGCTGTAATATTCCAGTAAATCGTGGCACGAACGTAGCAGCACACATGCTCTCCTGATCCATCTTTTTATCAGCATCACTCGAATTGATATTGCATTTGAGACATGCTATATATATCCATGCTTATGGACTACGGATTATTTCTTAATATCATCTATTCCCATGCCACCTCTAATCCTAAAGGGAGCAGTTGTACGAATCAGGGCTCTATTAATTCATCCGATTAATTCCTCTTCTCAAAAGGAAGAGTTATATGTATAAGCTTCTCATAGTCGGTGGCCAGAGAGCTAGAACATTGATTGGATTTGCAAATAAAATTGACCGAACATTAAAAAATTAAGTAATCTTAACTCATGCAGATGTTAAAACCAAATGATGAATTCTTGTAATACAAATAATCAATTTGTTACAAATAATCGACTATTTTTATTTGTCATAGGTACTACGTTTCAAATAACTACACTCTCACAATTCATTTTCATGATTATGCACATTCTTTTCAAATCGCAAGAAACCTGAAATATAAACGAAAAATGGCAATCCACTTGTAATGTACATATTTCATAGAAAGTATTTGACGTAAACGCCGTTGCGTGCGAAAACGCCCAATAAAACCGATTATATGCTGGGCGTACCCCCACGAGCTGAGTGATCGCTGCAGCTCCTCACCTCCAGCGAGCTCCTCACCTCCAGCGAGCTCCTCACTTCCAGCGAGCTCCTCACCTCCAGCGAGCTCCTCACCTCCAGCAAGCTCCTCACCTCCAGCAAGCTCCTCCCCTCCAGCGAGCTCCTCACCTCGGCCTAAAACCATGTGGTCTTTCTGCTCGCAGTGTCGAGTTATTGTCCTAAAAAATTGCTTGAACTCCTAATTTAAAATTCACCCTCAGAGAATTGCTGGATTGTGCTCAGGTTCGAAGAAGTTACCGTTACTGCTCTATGTTGTTGCTTTTTCTTGAGCGTTACAGTTCTGTAAACATTTCAAAGCATTATGAGAGTTATTCATCAAATTAGCAACCATCAATATTTTCAGCTAATCGTGCGGCTCTCAGTGCAAAAAGTTCTAACGATGTTTTCGGCTCCATGTTTTGACGGTAAAGTGTCCTAATGACTCCAGAATTCCCACCGCCACCGGTCGGTACCTGCAAACTTTTGCAAAAAGGAATAAAAAATCGTCAAAGTATTTTCTATCAATTATCAGCTTACCTAGCGTGAGCTTGTGCGTGCCAGTAACTGCCTGATCTTTTACTGTCTCCCATTTAATGACTTAACTGGAATTCATGATTGATAATTTACTGATTCAATCTACTTGTTGAGCTTTGAGTTTGTAATAACGTGTACATAATGTTCAAAACATTGGAATGAAATTTGCTTATGAATTTTCAGGACATCAAGCTCACGTTTTCTAATCGACTGAAAAACCACGATTTCATAGTTTTTGTCGTGTAAATGTCTTTTGAGTTCTCTGATTCACTTCTGATTAATGCTTATCAACTGTCGTTTGAATGTCAATATTAATCATCTTCCATTTTGACTGTCTAACTTCATCCTTGTTTGTTTCTCAAATGTACGTACAAATGTACACACAGAATCTGCTTGAAAATTCTGTCTAACCGGATTAAAAGGACAGCTGCTTTCCGAGGCCCAAAAACGGAAACTTCTGTCATCTGCGTACAGATGTTGCCAGCCCTAACTGATCCCTAACTCTGATGCCTGTGAATAATTGATCTTACTGCCCCACTTGGAGTCTCCTCCGCCCGTCTGGGGAGTCTGGTGCTCCTTTTTGATGAGAGAAAAATGGCTCGGTGTTTGGGCTGTTGATGTCCCCGGCCCTTGCGTGGTGCTCAGCCTCTGATAAATGATCTGTTTCTCCTCCGGGCTTGGGTGGCGTCAAGTGTTGAAGTGATGACGATTTTTTTATGAACGTATGTAGGTTTGAAAGACCCTCGATTGATTGATAGATCACTATTTTTCGTCCTGAGGAACCTGTTCGCGATGATTCGCGTCTCTGTTTATTTGTTTCTTATCTCTTGGTGAAAATAGTTCGCATGAATGACCTGTGCCACATACTATAGGTAAGCCCCTGGGCTATCGCTGGAGCAGTTCATTTTTTCAACAAAGACATCTGTTCCCAAACTAATGTTCGTCACCCGCGTTTTTCTTTCACCGTAATACGATCTTGCCATGTGCAAAAATACTCTTCCATGAAAAATTTTGAATATTTTGCGAAAGAAGCAATAGTAGTCACAGTTGGCGGCCCAGTTTTTGGAAATGAAGGTAATAATAATCGTTAGAATCAAGCCAAATTATTTAATACTGGTAATAACCTATCTCACTCGCGGATACTGCTCTAAAACTGTCACTATTAACAAATGTAAGCTAAGGACGCTCAATTTTACACCTTCTTTAGAAGTTCACATAGTCGCTCTCTTCCAGCGTAAGTCGAGAGCTTGGCTCATGTTTCTGCTTGAAGTATCTCAAGCGTAGAACCGTCTGATGGAGGCCGTAGAAAACTTTACCAGGATGTTTCAGTTCACGCGTTGCATTTTGCCGCCCATTTCAGCTGTTCATGCTGCTGTAAATGGAGTGTTGCTCAGGTTTGAAGGCAGAACCATGGATTGCATTTGTTACCACAATTGTTCACTGTGAAGTAAGACACATGTTAATCTGTGTGAGTGAATTTTTCACTGCTTAGAAAATGGTAGAAATGTCTCAAAACCTCATCATAAACGCATTCGGATACTGCTCCTTATTAGGAGAACAATGGCTATATTATGAACTCTTTTTATGAATTCACACCACGACAGACTCTCCGTCTAATAATAGTATTTGCTCGCCAAGGGATGTTATTCGTAGCGACCAGAATGATGCATCTTCGCGTGTACCTCAATTAAGATACCCGAGTGTACGAGGTTAGTTCACTCAAAATACTTCTCTATCGCTGGATGAGTAAAGCACTGCTAGTACTACTGTAAATAGCCAGCTTTTGCTCGTGAGGTGTACACATTCGGCGTCAGAAGGCTCGAATTTAGTCCGGACGCGCGCTATTCTCTCAATTTAGGCTTAGCGAACTCTAGTGTGCTGAACTAGTGGAATAAATAATGCTGCGCCGCACGTGTGAATACGTAGCTGAAAGTTCTAGTTTCCTTGATTATGATTCAGCATCGCCTACCCCTCAAAAATATTGCCATCACTCCTTACGAGCTCAAGTTCTCGGCTGCTTTGAGACTTCACTCTGCGCCCGAAAAGGACAAAAGTCTTCGATAGAAAATGGGTGCAAAATTTCGCCTCGAATCGATTTATTTAGTTTTTTGTGCATGAAACTTTTTTGAATGAACATTTATTTTTTATATGAAAATGAATATTTTCTAGCATTATAAAAATGTTACGTCGTCTCAAGCGGAGGTACTGACTCCTCTGAAGCTCAAATAGATTGTTCTTGAAAATACCAGGATGCCGATATTTTGACACGTGTATATGATTTTCGTCAAATCATACACTTGAACAGTTTGAGATTATCGTTAATCCATGTTAGTTTTTTAGATGAAAGAATATAAATATATCTGTCAATTTAATACCATGTTAATTACCATTAAATCGTCAGTACACTCGCCCATTTCATGCCCCAAACTGCGAAATGAAGGCTGAACATCGTATCATTCATTCGTTTCCTACTAATCTAGCACCTTTAAATTATTAATCGAGCTTACGTCGGCCTCGTTGGAATACAACTTGACCGCCAGAAGGTTACAGGCGAGAGTATCTAATCTTGCAGACAACGTCGTCCCTCCAGCACTGTTTACGAAGAGCGCCTCGACAAAGAGCAGTCCCTGGAAGCGCCGCCCCTTCAGGCCCTCTATTGTCCTCACTCAGTCTGTTATCGGCCTTCATTTTATCCTGCTATGAACATTTCACAGACAATCGAGTTTTGGAGTCGAGTGATGTCGATCTACCACGACGCAATCTTCGTTGAGTGGGAAAGCTTTTTTTGCGGGCTTGGAATTTTCGAAAACAGACAAAACAGCTAAAAAATTTCACCCAATCAATTTTTTCTCTCTGTTTCGCTCATAAAAAATAGTTTCTTCTATTATTAGCTACGCTAGTTGGTAAGAATGAAACGCTTCATTACTTTAAAAAAATCCTCGCCTAGCGTTGGCCAAACGTATGTCTGAAATTTAATCGGCTCGACTAAACACGGTTCTGCTACAGACGCTCGTTATTCCTGCTCACCAGCGTTTAGTCACTTCTCGCTCAGAGCAGCTTTTCTAAAGCGGGAACGCAAATCTGCCGTAAATCTGTCGGGCGTTTCACACAAGCTTCCATGAATCACGGATTTTTTAGGTTGCTCTCTAGGGTCTATCCTCATCGCTCTTGTGTCAAGGGAGGATTGCTCTTCGAATCCGCGATGCATCTTAGCTTTTATTCATGGATCGCATTCTTCATTCATAAATCGTTGCCTTCAGAATCGAACGTTCATCTTCAGATGAATAGCGAAGATGAATTATTAGGTCTTTTATCTTCTTTGTCTCAGAACAAAGTTAGCACGTACCTAATAATTGAAGCTACTAGAAAATATAATCGTTGAGCATAGTCAATAAAAGTTAGGAGAGTTTATAGAATTTGTTCAGTAAATTTTTATCAAATATACATACTTCTATTTTGTAACTAATATTTATCACACCCCTCTAGTATGCTAGTTTCTTGATTGTCGACTACGCTTAAATGTTAATCCCAAAAGTAGGTCAAATTGGAAAAAATTGCATTGTCGAAGTCTAAAATTTTCGGTGTTGATGAAGTGGGATGCGTGTTGACTAATTTTATTTCGATTTTAACTAACATAAAATCCAAATTTCATTAAATTTCTTGTCATGAAATGTCCGAAAGTTATTTAAATTACTTGAATACCGTGATGCATGCCGTGCGTACATCTGCCGGAAATAACATCGGTACTATCTTGTCAACACATCCTAATACTAATAACATCGGTACTATCTTGTCAAGACATCCTAATACTAATAACATCGGTACTATCTTGTCAAGACATCGTAATACTAATAACATCGGTACTATCTCGTCATCACATCCTAATACTAATAACATCGGTACTATCTTGTCAAGACATCCTAATACTAATAACATCGGTACTATCTTGTCAAGACATCGTAATACTAATAACATCGGTACTATCTCGTCATCACATCCTAATACTAATAACATCGGTACTATCTTGTCAACACATCCTAATACTAATAACATCGGTACTATCTTGTCAACACATCGTAATACTAATAACATCGGTACTATCTTGTCAAGACATCGTAATACTAATAACATCGGTACTATCTCGTCATCACATCCTAATACTAATAACATCGGTACTATCTTGTCAACACATCCTAATACTAATAACATCGGTACTATCTTGTCAAGACATCGTAATACTAATAACATCGGTACTATCTTGTCAAGACATCGTAATATTAATATCATCGGTACTATCTTGTCAACACATCCTAATACTAATATCAACAGTACTATCTTGTCAACACATCCTAATACTAATATCATCAGTACTATCTTGTCAACACATCCTAATACTAATTTCAACGGTACTATCTTGTCAACACATCCCAATACTAATATCATCGGTACTATCTTGTCAACACATCCTAATACTAGTTTACATTCCGGACTCCAATGATATTCGTACGCGGGCAGCATATTTGACTGCTGAATGATTCTTGATAGTTTCTCGTATTGGAAGTATGTAAGAGCTTTTTTGCATTTCTTTACTACAAATGCGATCCTTTAAAAAGCAGAATTGTGAATTAGTGCTTCAGTAGACGCCTGGTCGCTTTTAGACTCAATGAAGCCAATGATGCATATGAACAGTGTCTGCATACATGGTATACAGAGCGTTTGACTTGCTACCTAAATGACATAAGCCCTTGAGTTAACTATGTTTAATACAGCATCACTTTTGTTTTGAAATTCAGTTACTTGCCATTTGTTCGTCAATATGCCATTGTATCAAGAACTAAGCTTTCAAATGAAATGGAAGAATAATTCTCAGCTCGCTTCAATAAACTAGGGCTGCCGAATTGGTCGACTGAACACCCGATTCTAGTCCCACTAATCTTTGGAAATCCAACTCGGACTCTTCCATGCTAAATTTGGGGATTAAAATATCGAATGTAGTCAAGTTTCGCACTACCATAAATGAGAAACCTGACTCCTACTCTCTATGGAGGCCTGCAATGAATTAATATTCGCTTTTCATTCAGGAATCTTGCTTAATTAAAAATGTGCTTCCGCGGTAATGAATGTGGCATGTTTTTAATCTTTGAGTGTTGAATATTTAATGAAATTATGAACTACAAAAGGGTTTGATATTGTTTTGCTTCCAACATCAGTTCACAAACTAATGCGTGAAAAATTAATTGACCCCATTTTGTAATTCAGGATTGAAGTCATGTATTCGCACATATTTTTTAATCAATTTTTAGCATTAATTGTCAAGTTAACGTAACTTTGAAAGTCGTCGGAAAAAGTCTCACCGCATCGTAGAGATGCCTGAAAATTGATCAGGATTTGTTGGAGCTTCATTGCTTGCTGAGACACGAGTCTTCAGTTAAAGGGAAAATTTTCTCGGTTAACGTAATTAAAGTGTGACTTTTTCCATGACAGAGCTGACTATCGTCGACGACCTTGTACTTGGGAAATGCACTTGTTGATGTTTGAATGATGAGCACCTGTAACAGATGCACGATCCGATCATCTCAGGCGGGTTAGTAGCGAGATTGACGCCTGTTGCGCGACCCCAAAATTGTTTTTAGTGTATCTTCTTGCATTTTCGTGTTTCTACAGATTTTAAACATAATAATTTTAATATTTTGAATCTTGTCTCTCGAAAAATTGGGAAATTTCAAATCAAACGGTTTATACGTAGTGCAACAAGTGTCGGTTTTTAACATACTGTGACTTCCCGTTTTATGAGTTTGTGAACTCATTAAACAGTTTAAAATGAAAACATACGCAGGGCATTTATCAGTGGAAAATTAAAAATAGAGCTTTCAAACATCCATTGGTAATTCCTTCAGTATATCAAGATAATCTTTTTTTTTAATCAAAGGCGATCTTCAAGAACGGTCATTTCTTGTGACCTTCTGTCAAGTAGAAATGTCAGTGTTTGAGGACCAAAACCGACCGTTCTGAGTCTTGAAGGGAGCCTCTGTCTCCCCTTATTTTTCACTAGATAAGCTCAGCCTACCAAATTTGGAACAAATGTAAAAAACTCCATATACTAGGACTCGAAATGTTGAATATCAGTGCTAGGTATAAAGACTAGCTGGTAGACAAATTGTTAAAAATAATGTACTACGTGTGGAGAAATATTGAGAAAAGGATCGTCTTTTAGTGTACGTTGGGAACTATGGGGGAACTAAGCGCTCCTTTGATGGTGTGTCAACTTTTTACGTTCATCTCATTAGTCGCGTCGCTAATATTTCTCTTCGTTAACTTTTCATTGGGAGATAATAGCCCTTAAACGTTTCTCATGGGATTTGCTCAAAGTGATTCCTCCCTCAATTTGTTGATACGAGTTTTCACAGGTCCTGCTATGGGTCACGCTGCTGACCTCGCATCTGAGGCATGGTCACTCTGCTAGGGCCGATATTTCGGGCTGGGTCACGCTGCTACATCTCATCTCTCTGGCCGGGTCATACTGCTAGACCTCATATCCCAGGCTGGGTCACGCTGCTACATCTCATCTCTCTGGCTGGGTCACACTACTAGGCCTCATTTCTTTGGCTGGGTCACTCTGCTAGGCCTCATTTCTCTGGCTGGGTAACGCTGCTAGGCCTCATTTCTCTGGCTGGGTCACGCTGCTAGGCCTCATTTCTCTGGCTGGGTCACTCTGCTAGGCCTCATTTCCCTGGCTGGATCACGCTGCTAAGCCTATCTCTCGCGAGGGAAGGTTCAAAGAATCCTTGTCATGGCCTCATACGCAAGAGTTTTTCTCAATTCTGTCTTCCTTTTATCTGTCTCGTCCTTTCTTTGCAATGCTCAGGAGGGCTGCAGCAGCTTGTTCACGGCTGGGGCAACCGAGGCTGTAAACTTCTTGTCTTCGTGTTGCTGGTCGCATCAAATTTTGACAGTTTCATGAGATGTTGGCTGTAGAAAAGGAGATGGATCTTAGAAACTGATTTTAATACTACATGGCCATTGATTCAATTTGTATTGGTAGTACGTTCGCTTGTCACGTTCTGCAAAATCGATAAGCAATAACGAAGATAGCAGCAAAGTTACCGAGAAGCAACTATACCTTCATTTCAATATAATTCATCGTATTCAAACTCGTGTTATTGTAGTTTTTGGGCTTTGTTGTTCATCACTGTCAACGCGTCCGTACTAATCCAAATCTTTCACAAACTATTCTCCGTTTCCTTCATTCAATGCTACTCAAGTTCACACGAACAGCCCCTCGGACCTGGGCGGTCTGCGCGCGGCTTCGTGTTTAGCCGTCCTGTGGCTCGGCCCGAGAGCGTTGTCGCGCGGCCAGCTCATCTCCTTTAAAAAGCCATTCATGTCATCCTAAACTGTTGACAGCTTGGACGCACGAGGCGCTAATTTCTGAGGATCTCGGCCAAATCGCCTCCCTGACACCTGCCAACATTCTCCGCTGGCGCCCCTGTTCCTCATATGAAAGGTCAATGTCGCTCGACCTTCGTCTCGCTCGAGCAAAGGAATTACTTTATTTATCACCAAGACTCCTGTTCATATTTGCCTCATAGATCAAAATGTATTGCCTGGCCCCTAGTAAGGATTGGCAAGCATTGGCAAGACGACTAGCATCATTTGTATCCAATACAGAAGTTGTGTGGCGCTTTAGACCTAACAGGAATGTATTTGTACGTGCCGGTGTTGGTTCTGCAAGGAATTACATATTTCACGGCTGAACGAACTCGGTTTTTTGTATCATATGAATCCGACCAGAAGGCATGGGGCCATCATTCGTGATCTTGCCTGGTCAGTTGGACCAAAAGATGCCTCCTTGGCGACCACATTCAAACCTCTGTCTCTGTTTCTCCGACCTCTCCCTACATCGGGACGTCTTCCTTACTTAAGAATCCACTGCTACTCTGGTTTTCGTGTCCTATCTTCAACTGATGCATGTTGTTTCGAGCGATAACAGCTGTTGATACATTGAATTTGCTAGATGCTTATCATTTCGACTATAAAGTGTTCATTTCTGTTTCCAAAATTTATTATTGCTTTCAATGAAATTATTGAATTCATCGAAATTATTGCATGAAAAGAACCAATGTGATAAGTATATTCAATTGCAACCGTTTCGAAATATTTACATTGCGTCAATAGTGCAGTAAAATGTGATAAAGGGAGCAATGAAAGTTGGGATCACGACGATAGAAAGGAAATATTCCGAAACGTTTGCAATTAAATATGTTTGTCATATCGTTGGATCTTCTTAGCATACTGGGAATGTTTTCTAGAAATCCTTCTTTGAGAACAATAATCGTAATTATTCTAGTCGCCAGTCGAGCACCCTAGGAGTTACGTAGAATATTTAAGATCTTCTCAAGAGTTTTTTCGCGGCATCCCTCCGAAAAGTATATGAGAGATATTAGCATTCCCCAAACTGAATTCAATTTCTCCTTCCTAAATTGAATCGGCATAAGGAGTAAGTTCAGAGCCTAATATATTCTTGGATAACTTTGAATTTCCTGTCTTGACTCGTTCTCTTTCTCTAGTAGCGTTTCCCTAACCTTTTATTACCCTTGCGTCGCCCTTTCGTTTGATAACGAAATAGGTTCAATGCGATGACGTCTATATTACAGTGTTACAATAACCAGGAAGATACTGTACATGTTTGATAATATTATATCTATAAAATTGAACTAAAAATCTAAAATGCAGTAGCTTATTCCACTTGGTGTTGAGGAACCACAGAGTTCCGCGGTTGCCCGGTTGAGAAACCCGCTCTTTGGGTTCAAACGTTTCCATCCACGAGTGTCAGCGGCACCTTATCGTTTTCTGCTTTATATTATTCAATCTTCATTCTCTTCCCATTGCCTGTTCTGCGTCTGCTATAATCATCGAAATTTGGATCCACACTGCAGCTTTTGAATTTATTTATAATAGTATTTTGCAATTAGGGTCGTTTTGATTGAAGAAAATATGTATTAGAACTCGTACTATGGTCACCATTTTTATACTTATTAACACGCGGTATAAGGTGCATCCGTTGAAAAAGTATTGTATAAAAAAGGAAAAAGTTTCAATCATTACTACAACGAGTTTCTATAACTCAAACACAGATTGTAACACGGTACACAGTTCGTGACAAACGATCGCTGACTTCCATCTTCCATATCCTGGCAATTCTGTATCAGAAGCTTCAAAATTATTCTCCCCTTGAGGACGGTATCAATTTGCAGCAGACAGTTAAGATCAGTCCTCGTTTGTAGAAGCCTCAGATCGCAGCGACGTGATCACTCCGCTCCAGATAGTTGAGGGCCTGCCGCAGCCCTTGCTCTGATGCCTAACAAATTGTTCGAGGCTCTTGAAACTGTCGGGCTCCCAGAGACTTGGAGGCTTCATTTCCTTGTCCATCAGCCGATTTAGTCTGCTGTGCCTGGAGGGAGCTTTCTTTATTGGTGATGTCGAACACTGCGTCATGCCGAGTTCGAGGACATTCTTACCAAGTCGGCGACATTTGCTTCTGACGACGAAGATTTGTCCGAAGTGCTAGTCTTGAACTTACTGAGGTGAGAGAAATACGCGCTGGTCAGTTTTACTCTAGAGATTTGGTCTAGGCCCAGGTGCCCAACTTGAGTTTGGAGCAGCTTTCACTCTAAGGAACGAATTATGATTTGATTTTTTTTTTTTGAGAAATANTGATTTGATTTTTTTTTTGGAGAAATAGTGTTCTCGATATAACTGATAGTTTAGTGCTCATTACAACTAGAGTACGTGTCGCGTTGATTATAGCTCAGTTAATGCAAAACTATTAATAGATTCCAAATACATAGATTTTAGGATGAAAATATGTAACAGCGTGAATATGAAAACTTTAATTGAAGTTTAACGTGTGCTTAAATGTGCATAAAATTTACTGAATAATTCGCTTAAAGGTTGATTTCTAGCTCAGTTATTCAAATAAGAGCTCCATTGCGGCATTTCCAAAGTCCACTCGCTGTCTAAATTCAGCGTTTGGCCAACTTTTCATTTGTCTGACACTTTTCATTCATTGGTATTTTCCCAGAGACAGTCTTCTTTCGTAATGAGTAAGATGATTTGTGCGATGCATTTGTAACTCAAAGACTTCGCAAAAGTTTCAAATATTCATGGTATCAGCATTGAATTAACACTTTGCCTCCGGAGTGGGTCATGTATGGTATACGCGATCATCTAACCTAGCCTAATGTAACCAAAGCACTATCATGCATAATACAAATTTCGAGTTTTCGTCAAATTTGTGTTCATCAATCGAATAAGCTAGTTCTGATAAGAAAGAAAATTAACAGGGTGACCAAATATGTGAAACCATAATCCTTCATTTTCAAATTCACAGTAGAGATATTTGTCGGCATGTAATTTTACCTGTGTGGAGAAGAGTAGTCCAAGTGTTAAACTAGTAAATTCCACATCTTTGTATCCGGCTAAGTTAGGACAAGTTCTAACCAGGCGCACTACCGTGGAACTCCTTGCATCTCAAATTACTGAGGAATTTACTGGGCCCGCGCTGCTGAATCGTACAGTAAAAAACTAGGACAATCGACCAAGAAACTTGACGTTCCTCGCATTACTGCGCTGGCTGCCATCATTTTATAGCTTCAACGAACTTTCATACTTCAAGACTGCTTACACAAGGAAGGCGGATGAGTTAGAATGACTTATTTCGAAGTTTTAAATCGCTCAAACGAGCTTCAATATAGTTAATCCTAAGCGGTTTAGAATATTTTATTCAAATTCTGATTAATTTGTTCCCCCAGGGGGCGTAGGATGGACCATAGACAAACGAGCTAGGTTAGTTAAGTTTATCTTGAGTTATGGGTACTAGCGTCCCTTGAGCAGCGGCACCTCAGTGTGGCCCGGGCGTGAAGGCCCAAGCATCTCCAAGGTATCCTAGGCAACGGAGCTGATGAGAGCCGTTGGTTTCGAAATTGAATAACCCTTAATGGTCTCCTAATCTAACTCTGTGTCTTTGCTTTGTCCAGGGCAACCTCAATTCAGAAAATTTTCGTCACACCAACACGATACAAAAAGATTCCACCGTGAGAATGCAAAACTGGCTTGTGTGTTTATGGAACGACCTGCCAGTGAGAAGAGATGCGCCAGAAATGTAATCTAAACTACGAAATTGTCAGCTAAAAGAGGGGCGTCAAGTAAAGAACGAGGCTTTTCAAAATAAACAACATTTTATGAAAAAAAAAAATTCATTACTAATTTGCGCATTTTTCATATTTGAGTTATGAGCTGTCGAGGTTATGATCAACTTGGGCTGAAACGTTTTTTAAATAAATATTTTTGTGTAAAACATTTGTGAAACAAAGATAAAACATTATTTACAGTATTTATTAAAACTTCGTGATGTAAAATTGGCGCAATATTAAGCGATTAATTAGCATTCAAAAGTAAGGTATACATTTTTCTGAGATTCAGAATATACAAGTGTAGAGGCGTTACAAAGATTGGGAGATTACATGTCGCTCATTTCATTGTCATTTAATAGTTGTAAAAAATGCAATGTGTGCTTTAATTTCACTCTTGACTTTTCAGGTACCCTTTCTTCTAGTAATTCTCCCAATAGAATTGTCTACTGTTTTAATCTGTGTAGCTGTGAAGCAACGAGCTCACCGTAGAGGCGTGAATTTTTGTCCCTTTCTTTGTCAGAACTTCGGTGATAATTCGTGATCTTATCAATAGTTTCTTATCCGCAACTTTAGAACTTAGCCACCGTATCGATCCAGTCGTGATCAGTTTTACGGCTGACTGCTGTAACTGTGATCAGTTTTGCAGGCCAACTGCTGGAGTCATGATCAGTTTCACGGCCAAGTTAATGTCTATTTCTGTGGATACGATGGTCTTTACGATGGACTGCAGTGCTTGTCTGTTTTGCTGCGAGCCATAGTAACTCCACGCCTAACTTATGTAAGATAAGCTTCATACCATCTCGAGGTGGGGCAGAGTGGGCGTCAGGGACAGTCGAAATTGTGCTGACGCATCCTGGTGCTTCGAGCGAGTAACCGCAGGGTAACAATGCAAGCAGCGCGACAAATAAGCTGCCGTTATGACCGTAGTTGCCACTGACGGCAATTTTGATGCAGTCTCACTCTGTGGTGTTATGACGAGGCAGTTGAAATGAGTTTGACCATGAGCTGCTTTACCTTTTGACCAGTCTCACGGTAAAACTTGTTACGGAATGTGCTAACTGCCGCCGTCCATTCCTGTTTCCAACTTAACTAAGATTGTGAATGCCTCTTTGAAATCCCTCCATGTAATCGCCTTAAAGCTTTAACGTTACGGCAGTCCTCACGCCAAAATATTCGCATGTTCTTAATATTGCCTAAGCAAAGCTTCCTTTAACTCACGTCATCGAGCTTCGTAGTGCTACGTATGGTTTTAAGGGAAAGAAATGATGTGTAACATGAGTATGTTATCGTTTTTTCGTGTAATCGTATTTTGATGTGATTGAAGCTACCTTCTGCATCCTGTTCCTGCTTCTTCGATTTTATACTCGAGGACAACTTCGCGAACCGTTTGTGCTTTGGGAAGAAGAAATATGGTTAAGAAAAATTTGGTGTTTGCTTAAGTACGGTGCTTGAAAAAAGAACAGTAACATCTCTTCAGAATATGATCTAGATGTTCCCAAGAATTTATCTTCTCATGGATCTATGAACGAAGATCTGCCAACATCGAATTGCTCCTGTTAATCCCCTCGTATCTGAGCTCAGAAATTGAATTGTGGTCTTCCGTGTTCATTTTTCCAGTCGTGCCGATCCAATGTTTTGGCTCGGCAAAGTTGCTAACCCTGAGATGGAATTTTTAGGATATTGGAGAAGCGACTAGACGCCTAGAATTAGAGGTTTGCTGCAGATGAAACCATTCCACCGAACTGGGTGCTTACTGAAATTTCCAGACTCCAACCTTATCTGCAGCAGGATGCCGAAACGCTGATTGTTGACGAATCGTTTGTGCATGAATCCGCGGGTGATATTCTAGACAGTTCGAGGCAACTTCCATGCTTCTGAAGGGGCAGAAGAAACGAGAATACCATCAGAAGCCAGAAAGTGCTCTTTAGGTATGAAATATTTTCATGCTTTTTGGATATGAAATGAATACTTGATTCTTTATGGATACCTTTTTACATTTCGCTCGCGATTAACTATCTAGCTTAGAATTGTCAGCTCAGACTTCGAAACTAGTATAAGTTGGACACTAACTCAGATGACGCCAAAATTAGGTGCAAGTACATTCCTAACGACCGCATGACGCTTTGAACCGCGTGATGGTAATGTGAAAACGCTACTTGAATAATAATAATAATAATAAGACGAAACGCACAACTTCATATTGCAACCTCTCCTTCGAGTCGATCGTCCATCTAGTGGTTACGCTCTAAGTTCATACAACTTAGTTTTGTGGTGGTATCAAAGTGGATGCTGTACACCTCCAACATGGATCCGAACTTGACTTTAAACTCGTTCACGGAAGCGGACACGAAGAGCACCTTCCTGGACACGGCGAGCAGCGAGCTCGACGTGAGAGTGTCGAATGTGGTGCTGTGCTCGCTGGGGTCGCCACAGGAGTCCGACACGCAGAGCCTCTATCGGTGGGTACCCCTGTCTCTTTAGCGTTCCATTTGCATCCCGGCGTCCTTGTACGTCTTCTAATGAACCCTCTATCAGCAGAGACGCTTTTTCCTCTCGCTCTGTATACCGAAATGATTTTGATTCTAGTTCAGGTAAGCTTTGCTGTATGGAGTGGTACACTTTATCTTCGCTCTTTGTTTTTGATTCAGGAATCGATTGACTGAGTTTACGAATGGTCTATTGATATAGTGCTCTTCTCGCATACCCATTTCAAGTGATGGTCTGTTTTTTCGTTTCGATCTCTCACAGTGGCATGGGCTCTTATTTCCTTATTTTTTCGTAACCGAAATGTAATCTTATTAATGATAGAAATCCGCATCACGAGGAATTAAATTTACTTTCAAACTGACGATGATACTTTTGCCGCGTTTGTGTATTTGTCATCGTTAAATATGGATGTATTTTAGCGAAGTGCAAATTAACATCTCAAGTTTAAGTGTGTATCCCATAGAGCCTGGGCATGCGTATCAATGTTACGTGCTTAGTGATGTATGTGTGCAATTTGTCACTTATTTTAACAGGAACGGGCGCTGCCTCTATTGATTCGAATTCATAAGCGTTTAGAAAAAGAGCGACGTAACTCACTTTTTCATTTAAAAATATACGAACATTATATTTAGTGAGAATAAAATTTGTTATTTATGGCTCTTGACGAGATTGATTTCATTTCAGTAGGTTTTGTCTGGCACGGTAATGGGTTGTTCAGCTCTTGTGTTGTGTGAATTTTTAAGATAGTTAAAACAATTTTTTACCACATGTGTTACGTCATTTGATAGATATTACAGACAAAGATTGCGTATACTTTTCTATGGACAGTTTTATATATACCTATTTATAAATGTTCAATGACTTCTAGGCATTCTACTGGACCATATACTAAGTTAACGTACATATACACATAAATATCCTATTACACTCATCCTTAACTAACACAAGACTTATCATGCAAAAACATTATTGAGCAGAGAAGAAATTATTAAAAATTAGGAATTCAATAACGGCTAATCTGGGGAGACAAGGCATTCTATAATATACTCTGCATTAGTTTACTGACACACGAGAAAAAATTTTCAATGTTCTGTTAGGATATGAGACTACAACTGGACAATTAACGTCTTCAGTATCCTGATAAGAAGTAGGATTAAAGGTTTACTTTGAACGCTTGGAGTGTACGTGCCTCACGAATGGCAGAAGGTAACGAGTCTAACTCTACTGGGTGCATGTGCTGTAACACAACTCGCCAAGTTTCGCCCTGACAGAACATTGGACACCTTGACGCCAACTTTAAAGAATATTTGTTACATTCTAGCTCACTCATTGCAGGTTTTTAATAAACTTGTTCGGGGGATTCGTTTTTGTTTACAGTCGGGGAATCCAGATACCGCCGATACCAATCGATAGGTGTGTCCTGTCTCTCTATTGAAACCTTTTATGGTCGTCTATTTTTACCGCTCCACTATATTTGTTTGACATCTATTGCAGTTGTAAATCCTCTTTTCAGCTTGTTCGCTTATCAGCTCGTGCCCTACCAGCGCTGTGTTTTCTCCTTTTTTGGCCGCGCATTCCCTCTTTAGGTGTTATTCTCTCCTGTAGCTTACGTTTTCAGACAAACTTAATGAAGCTGAGAATGACACTTTTTTTTCTACTCTTTCTCGGGCAAGAAATTATTAGCTTTGTCGTCTACATTTGACTCAACCACCTTATCTTTACTCGATTCCCATCAAACTTCATCCTGCAGAAACGTTGCCTCTAACAAGTTCTTGGACCATGTTTCTACAAAAATTCTTGGGTATTAATTGGGAATGGACATCACTGTTTGTTTGCTCATTTGGTCAAAAACCTCAAGACGTCGGTTAGATACTTCACTGATATACTTACCATGAATTTTCTCGAATTGAAATCAATACCCAAGTTGAACCGATGTTCAGTGCAATAAGCAGATCTATCAACCGTCTGGGATGCTTGCGTGTGAGGGTTGTGACTGCCAGGTCTGCCCTCTGGAGGTGCGGTCTGATGGGGCGACCTCACCTGCATTCTTAATGAGGACTATAATAGCTTTGCATTTTAGACCTCCAGTCTCACGCTCCGTCTCAGCGCAGACTGCAACATCTGTGCAGATTACTGGTTGTTGTGTGTTACGGTAGCTGCGTGTTGTGCTTGCTGCAAGTTCTGGTCGATGTACACTGTGATGGATTGGGCTTAACGATTTTTATGCTTTAGAGTTGTTTTAGGTTGTGGTTGGTGAGTGTTGTACTTGCTGTAGGTTGTGGTTGGTGAGTGTTGTACTTGTTGTAAGTTGTGGTTGGTGAGTGTTGTACTTGCTGTAGGTTTTGGTTGGTGAGTGTTGTACTTGCTGTAGATTGTGGTTGGGAGTGTTGTACTTGCTGTAAGTTGTGGTTGGTGAGTGTTGTACTTGCTGTAGGTTTTGGTTGGTGAGTGTTGTACTTGCTGTAGGTTGTGGTTGGTGTTGTAGTTCCTGTGGGTCATGATTGGTGCGTGTTGTACATAGTGGCTTTAAGCTTGGGTTGCGGTGGCTTGTGAGTTATAGGTTGTGGCACCTGTGGGTTGTGGTCAGTGTTTCGGCTGCTGGGTGTTTCTGTGGTTATCTGTCGTGGTGGCTACGCATCGATTCCGCTCGGCCCGTGTTGCTAAGACTGCTTGCAGGTCTCACTACGCAGGGCAACAGAGCCTGAGATCGTTATGAAGCGATCCACTCATTTGACGACCGAAATTCTCCCTGCTCGGAAGCACCCCTCGTCCAATTCGCAAGCATGGCAGCGCCGCGGCGAAGTTCAGCTGGCACTGTGGCGGAGAGTTGCAGTCCGTGGCAGGAGTCCAGTGAGAGGCACATTGAAATGAATTATGCACTATGCATCTGCAGGTCATAATGCGTACTTCGGCGACAGTTGTAGGCACAGGAGGCGTGTTCGGTGTCGCAGCAATGGGTGTACGTAGTACATCGCACCCTGCAGCTTTGTGTACAGTATGCAACATTACGTGCAGTAGGGTACACAGTATTAGGTACAGTGCGGTACACAGCGTCATATGCAATACAGTGCACAGCACTTGGCACAGCACAGTACACAGCCGCGGATGCAGTGCAGTGCTCAACACTGCAACAATCAATGAACTGCGGCGCCCCTCATGGCTGCGTGCCAGCGACTCCGGGGGTGTGCTGGAGGGG